>PVIR01001857.1:0-113023 GCA_004026965.1 Petromus typicus | reverse complement strand
GGGTTCGATTCCCCGGTAACCACATAACAATACTGGGTGTGGAGACCCACACCCAGCAGCAACCAGTACCACATACCACAGTGCCGGGCGTGGTGGCTCACGCCTGTAATCCCAGCACTCGGGAGGCAGAGGCAGGAGGATTGTGATGTGAGTTTGAGGCTGAGCTCAGGGCCAGCCTAAAAACCACAAAAGCGAGACCCTGTCTCAAAAAACTTAAAAAAAAAAAAAAGAACAGATGAGGAGTTTCAGGCCAAGCACACAATGTGGAGAGAGGTGTATAGCATGGGTGTTACAGTGTAGTCACAAGGTCAAAATATTTCCAGTGCTGGGCCGGGGATTTAGCTCAGTGGTTCCGGCGCCTGTCTTGCAAGCGCAAGGTCCTGGGTTTGATTCCCCGGCAACCACATATAGTACTGGGCGTGGAGACTCACCCCAGCAGCAACCAGTACCACATACCACAGTGCCGGGCGTGATGGCTCACGCCTGTCATCCACAGCACCCAGGAGGCAGAGGCAGGAGGATTGCTGTGATATGAGTTTGAGGCTGAGCTCAGAGCCAGCCTGAACCACAAAGCGAGACCCTGTCTCAAAAGCAAATAAATATAAAATAAATAAAATAAAATGAAAGTAAACAGCTCTGTCGAACTTCGAAAACTGAGAAGTTCAGGCCACGAGGTCTCAGAACACACACGCTCACTCCCTCTTCCTGAAATATCTGCCATACCTCTCTCATTCTGTTCTTGACCAATTCATTCTTAGGAGCACCACGCGGAGCTTCGTGTTTATCGCTATTCACGTGTATCTGATTTGATTTATCCCTCACTGACCTGCCATCCAGAGCTCTCACCACCCTTCCTGGCCTTGCATCTTCCAAACTGTTTCAGCTCCTGGAGACAAGGCCAGAGACTAACCCTTGTCCTGTCAGACTCAGTGCATTTTTGCAACAGTCTCTGGCTCAGCCTCACTGGTGAGTTAGGGAAGGGTTGGGCAGTGAGAGGCTGGCTCTCAGTGAAGGCAGGGACTGAGAAGACTCCGTTACCTCCAGGGGGAATGTGAGGAACTTGTCAACACTTCTCAGAATCCTCTCATCCCAAATCTGAACAAATTCCTGTTGAATTAGACCAGACCAGAGCCCCGGGGCAGGGATCTCAGATTATCTGGTGTAGGGAATGCAGGTAGGGGTAGATCGAGTATCACATTCCAAGGCAGACTGTTCTGTAAATTCCACCTGAGCTGGACTCCCAAGTTCAAGGCCCAGCCTCTTAGTCGCTGCTGAAGAGAAGGACAAGTTGCAGTCAGACCTGAGGCGGGCAGCCCTCACCTGCAGACATCTGTGAATATGTGTGGCAGCTGGCCGAGTCCAGGACAGGTGCCCCTGGCTCCCATTCCCCCCACTACCTACCAGGGCGACCGTATACCAAGCTGTCTTTGTCACAGACTGAGAAAAGGCTTGGTGTGATGAGGACTGGAAGTTCTGGAAGAAAAAGCGCCCACTGTGCTACCTGTCCCCTTCACTTCTCCGCCCCGTCCCGCAGACTCAGCGTTTTACCGTCTCCTGCCCGAGAGCCCCAGGGGACAGCAAGGACGGATCACAGCCTGGGTGATAAACGGGACAGGGGAGATGTGATAAAGGGGACGGGGAGAAGCGAGCTCCACTTCCCCCGATAGAGCCCCAAAGAAACTCCCTGCGTCCCGCTGTTCACAGGAAGGGCTGGAGGTGGTGGCGTGGACGCGAGGGTGGCAGGCAGGATATCGGTGGCGGCTTGTGGAAGATGACCGTTCATTGTTCGTTTCATTGTTTGTTCATTCACTCAGCAAATACCAACCACAACTCCTCCTCCCGCGGGAGCAGCAGAGCCGTGCTGTGCGAGCAGACAGCCCTGTCACTCTCCCACCTCCTCCCTACCCTCCCCACCCTGGAGCCCTGCAACCAGCTTGTGAATAAGGACACGCACCCTGTTAGTGTCTCACTGGCCGGACAACCCTGAGGGAAAGGCTGGAGGTCTCTGAGCCCCCTCCCTCACCCCTGAAGGGCAAACACGGCCTGTGAGGATGACAGGAAAGAAGGCTTCTAGCACACAGCCTGGCAGGGCCCTGTGGAGAGCAGCACAGGTAGGGGCAGGAGGTGAGGCCGGGCGCTCATCCGCAATCCATGTGTTCTGTGTCTCTTCCCTGGCCGAGAGAAGAATCACACTTCTTCAAAGGTATGGAGCGGACTAAAGGAGTCAGTACACCGCATTCAGAATTGTGCCGGGCCTATTGTGAGGTGGTCAATAAATCTCACGGTCAGTCTTTGTCAAGTTCATTATCCTCTGGAGCTTCTCCCCTCTACTCACCTCTTCCACACGACCAGACCTTACAACCCCCCCCACACACACACACCCCCCAAGCCAGACTGGAGGAAGTGGGAGACGGAAGTCACAGGTGGACTGACCCTTCTTGATCAGAGCCAAACTGGCATACAAACAGGTCAGGCCTTGCTGTCTCCAGCCCTGCTCAGCTCACCCAGCTCTGTGGCTGGGCAAGACAGAGTCTGTGGAGGCTGGAGGACCTGGTGGTGCAGAGCAGGCTGAGGGGTGTCTAGCCGTGGGGCGTGTTATCTCAGTTCCATTATCACCTCCTGCAAAGCCTCCTCCACCCATCGACCTCTGACCGAGATTACAGACCCGCAACTGTCTCCAACCGCTCGGATCCTGGGATAAGGTGGACCACGCGCCGGCCGCCACAGGCCTGCGGCCAACCCTCCCAAGGCCGAGTGGGCTATGAGGCGGCTCCCTGCTTCTCTGGGAAGGTGGAGTGGAGGGGGCTGGAGGTCCGCTGAGGGGCTCCATCTTCTACCCACCTTTCCTGATCTCCGTGCCTCTGCCTCACCTGGTCTCCGGGCAGCTTCTGCAGCGTCTTCTTCTCTCTCAGGCTGCTCTCTCCCCACCAGGGCCCCAGCGCCACAGCTAGAGCCAAAGTGCACACCTGGCTTCCCCATCAGATAACCCAACCACAGAGGCTCCCCAGCCCCGACCCGCTCCCGGCAGCCCCTCTTGGTCCTTTGCCCTCTTCCTCCTTTGCCTCCCCACCTTCTAGCTCCTCAACATAGGCCTGGGAGGAGCAGAGGGACCCAAGGGGTCCAACTAGAGGAGAAGGAGTGGCAGATGATCTTTCCTATGCCATATGCACACCCACAAATGGAAAGCCCGCACCCCAGTGCCCACTCAGAACAGTGATGGGGACACACCTAGGACTGGACACAGAGGTATGAGAAAAATCCAGACCAAAGGCTGGGGCTCAGGAAGGTACGATTTCTGGGTCTGGGGGTCTGTGGCTTCCCTCCTGCTAGCGAGGCTTCTTGCTTGTGGGAAGTCATCCCACGTCGGAAGGCTGGAGGCCTTCCCGGCACTGAGGTCCGGGCTGGGGATGGGTGCAGTCAGGACCAGCTGAGCCCCTGTGCCCAGCCCCACGGGGAAGCCAGAGCCACTGAGACAGGAGGCTGTGGTGGGAGTGGTCGCAGAGGGTAAGGGGCAGAGACAGGGGGCCCTGACAGCAGGAAGAGGGGGACACAGACTGGTGGAAGTTTTAATGTTTCTTGATAATAAATGAATCATAGGCAAATGATGTGGAAATGATGGCGTAAATAAAGATGTTATTTCCATGCCCTGTGTGTCGCCGTAGGAAGAGAGGGAGGAGCTGGAGGTTGCCCAGGCCGGATGGTGCCTGGAGGTGGGGGCCCAGGTAGAGTTCCTGTGGGGGGCAGTGGAGGTGATGGCCCGCTCACATCTCCTGTCACCTTCGGGGTGAGGAGAACAGCAGGTGGCCGACCACAGCCTAGCAGCCCTTCCCCCGGAGCCACAGGGCCCTCAAGCTTCAGCTCCTCGGTGAATCCCCCCGCCCGCCCTCAGCCTCGCGGTGGCCCTGACTTCCTTCACCCGCCCCTCCAGATTCAGGCCATGGGCTTGTCCTCAGCAGTGGCAGAAGAAACAGCAGAGTCCAGGAGCCTCCTGTGGACCCAGCAACCTGGACGCTAGGAAGGAATCTGGGGTGACAGCCTGGCCACTGCCCCTCACTGCAGACTTCTTCCATCAGGAAAGTGTGGAGTTAACACCAGAGCAACATGGCACACATGCTGCCCTCAGGAAGTAGCTTTGCTCAGAAAGGAACGCATGACCTCGGCAAGGTCGTCGGGGACTCCTCTCAGCCCAATCGAGGCTTCAGGCCAGCCCTCATCCCTGCTACCAAGCTCTGCACAATGCGGGCGACAGTTAAATGATAAGAAAAACATGTGTGCACACATATACCCTGGCACTCAGTCGTTACCTCCTGAGCACATTTTCTCTCATCTTTTTCTGCTGTTCGTACGGTGTTTAATACCGTCACCATCACAGGGATGTACGGATCTCCGTTTTCCCGTGACGCCATATCACATTCACACGCCTCTTTCGCACAGCTTCATGTTTTTCTATGAAGTGGAAATACCGTAATTGACAATTTTCCAGTTGTAGGTGTTCTCATCATTTCTAATTTTCCGTATTACGAATCGTGTGACGGTGAACGGTGAACGTCGTTATGTAGATATTCTGGCCCCGTCCCTAACTTGTGAACACAGAAATTTAATTCAAAGTACACTGGGTGGAGTTCCTGAGCAGAAAGGGGCAAAATACTTCAGAACTCTTATTCTGTACGGCCGGGCTGTCTTCAGGGGAGGCGGCCACCACCAGCAGCACCTACACCACCACTTCTCACACATATTCAGAACAGCAGCTCTCTGCACCCTGCGCTGTCCTTACAGTACTGGGGACTGAACCACCGAGCTATATTCCTGTCTTTGTGTCGTGCCAGGGCCTTGCTGAGTCGCCCAGATCGGCCTCAAGTCTGCCATACTCTAGTCTGCCTCAGCACCGAGAGGAGCTGGGGTTCCGGCCGGGCCTCTGCCTCCGCCCTCTCTCCCGGCCACACTCCGCGGCTCTCAGGCGCAGTCTGCCTCCGACTGCTCTGCCTAGCTGCATTTCCTCTTTTCCTGGAGAGTCTTTTTCTGTCCTTTGAACTGGAGCCTCCTGACGCACTCATGTGTCTGTCCGCACCGGGAATGACCACTACTCCATCCGCTCCGGCAAGGGCGGGCCTCCTTTGACCTTCTCTTCCACTCGGGTTCTGACACAGCTCATTCCACCGAGGCCCTGACTGCTCCCTCCCAGCCTCCCCCTCGGGCTCTGACTCCTCGTCCAGCGGGAGCCCTCCGTTTCTTAGGTTGGTGCGTTCTTTCTTCCCTCCCCTCCCCCTCCTCTCCTGTTCTCTCTTCTCCCCTGCTCTGCTGTTCCTACCTGCTGTGGTCCACACTGACTGTCCATCTCCACACTTTATTTGTTCTTCCCTCTTCTTCCCAACACCACAGAGCAGCTGCCCACTCTACCCGTGACTGTCCCACCGGCGACTGTCCCCCCGGCACCCCAGGCTTCACCTGCCCAGGGCTCGATTCTGCACATCCCCCAACTCTGCTACTTTGGGGCTTGTTTCCGGGAGGGGATGGAGGCAGGTAGAGGCCAGCGCACTTGAGGAGGAAACAGGATCCCAGGACTTTCAGCTTGCTCGCAGGGAGAGGCCCGGGGAGGAGAGAGAGCAGGCCAGCTGTGAGGCAAGACGCTTCTCTGTGACTCAGTTTCCTTGCTTGCCTATATAAGAACTGATTCAGTCTAGAGATAGACGTTTCAAAGCTGAAGGGGTGGGCGTCTTCCCAGAGCAATCCATCCTGCACAGTGACTGCACTGCCTTCCTTCTCTAACTCTGCAACTTCTTCAGTCTGTCAAGTGGGGGAAAAGAAGGAGGAAAGCGAGTATTCTAACCCTGTGTGTGCCCAAGCTGTGTGCAGTGACTGAGCCTTGGAATGTGGCTAAGCAGAACCAAAATGGACTATAAGTGTAAAAACAAACAAAACACACTGGATTTCAAAGACTTCGTTTGAAAAAAAGAAAAAGAACTTAATATTTTCAAATCTTATGTACCAAAATGATATCTCAGATACATTCAGTTAATAATACTATGAGAGTTGGCCTTTTACATACTTATTTTTGGCATGGACACTAGACAATCTGAGGTTGCACCCGTGTCTCACAGGTTTCTGGTGAATGGTGCTGGCACAGGCCCTGCCGGCAGGTGGAATACGGGGCTACAGGCCGTGGAGGCAATGGCAGGCCCTGCCGAGGCAGATGCGGGCACGGACTGTCCCGGAGATGTGGGCCAATGGCTGCCAACCAGATGTCTCCAGACTCCGACTGCCCAGTCTCATCTAGGCAACAGAGCGACACACGCTTCTCCTGCTAATTCCTTCACGCCTTGAGTCACGCAGTGCTCTGAGCGGGGCTCGGCTCTCCTGGGCTTGTGGTACAGATGCCCCATTGGACCATTGAGAGCTGTGGATCCCCTCACATCAACAGCTCGCACATTCTCCAACAGGGACCTCCAGTCAGCCAGAGGCGTCTCCCGTCTCTAACGCCCTTCCTCCCTAACGCCCTTCCTCCCGGCTTCCCTCAATCCGTCTGCAGGTGGGGAGAGGTTGGAGATGGAGGTGGGTTTCCCTTGACCCTGGGCCTCTAGATGCTCTGCCTGGGCTCACTTAGTGCTCCATTTGACTTCATAACCTCCCTGCGGTCCCTCTGCTGAAGGAACACAAAGCAAACACGAGGGACTGGGGACAGCAAGCGAACCCCACTGTGCTTCTCTGTCTCATTCTCCCTTTGCTGCACCCCTAGGAGGGCCCTGCAGCAGAGCCGCCGTGTACATGCGCCTGCCCCTCCCTCTCCGTGCCTAGCTGACTCCACCTCTCCCAGGACCTGGCTGGGATTCAAAGGCCCCAGGCAAGTGGGGGAAGGGGAGCCACTCCTACTTTCCCAGCAGCTGCCACTGCCTCTTCCTGTTTTGCTAAAACTCTGGCTCTGGACCCAAGGGGGGAGGGGGAAGTCTCCTGAAGCTCCTGCCCCCCCAAAGGTCAACCTCATCCCCCTGGTTCTGTTTGCTAGTTATTTATAGCCCCCCCAGGCCTTACTGAGGAGCTGGCTTTCTCTTCCCTCAAATGTCAGCAGCTGTGGCCATTGCTCCAGGGATGCAGCCAGATGTGCAGATCACTCCAGATGTGCTATGCCAGGACTGGGAGGGGAGGCTAGGCCCTTCTGCAGCTCCCAGGACGCTGTGTGCAGCGTGGTCCAGGCGCCCTCATCTCTGAGCCAACAGTTGAATATCTCAGAAGGTCACAGGAAGTTGTACCTGCTTTGCTATTTCCACACCCTGGCCAGCTCCCCTGCACACGCTAGAGGACGGTCAGCTCAGCTTGCAGCTCCCATTGGAGTCACTTGCACAAGTTAGGTCAGTGCTTCTTCTGAGACTGACAGTAATTTGTAGAGAAACACAGGCTGAGAGCGCTGGAAGGGGCAGGAGGCTGTCTTTCTTCTCTTCTGGATGCTGGCATCAGGGCTGTATCCCGGACAGAACTCGGTGTCCAGTCAGGCACTGCACGTCCTGATCTCTGGCTCTCCCAACAGCCTAATACGGCAGAGAGGCCCTTCATGCCCTCCTCGCCAGATGAGGAAACCAGGCCTCCCCCAGGTCAGATAATGTGCTTGAATTCACCGGTGGGGACGTGAGAACGTTCATGGGTGGGGCTGACTCCAATCCTTGCTCCAGACACTGGGCAACATGACTTCCCTTTACCCATTCTTCTACACAGCTTTCTTTGGTTCTTTATTTATTTTGTGACATGGGATTACATCCTAGGGTCCTGTGTATCCCTATCCCTAGCCCTTTTTATTTTTCTATTTTGAGACAGGATCTCCCTAGGGTTACTCGGGTGAGGTTTGAACCTCCCACTCCTGCCTTCTGTGCAGGGGTTACAGAACGCACTGTCACATCAGGGGATATCTTTAAATGACCACACAGAAGCTCAGGGAGAACAGCCTGGAGCCCTGACCTTAGAGGCTGTAAGGAAAAGACAGGCACGGTCCGCATCTGGCCACTCTGCCCCTCCACCCTGCTCAGCCTGGCACTCGGTATGAGCTGCAGAGAGTCTGGTGGGGCAGACTTCTTGAATCACTGTCCCAGCTTCCTCAGGTACCCAGAGCAGAGTGGGCAGTAGACAGAGAAAACCGATCCAACCCCCAGTGGCCTGATGACCTGTCAGGCTCCTTCTGACCGGACGGCTGGGGACTCCAAGAGCCACCACTGCCTCAGTCTGCAGTCATCCCTTCTCCGTTTCTGCATTCCTGGCCCCTGCCTTTGACTGTGTCCCAGGAAACCTCGAGTACGATAGTGACAGCAGTAATCTTGCCTCTATGCCTGAGCACTTGGCCAGCGGGTGATTACAGGGCAGGTACTCAATTAGCACAAGCAGGTGAGGAGGAGAGTGGTGGGATCATCCGTGGGGTCTAAAGGTGCTGGCAAGGACACCCTATCTTGCCTCCTGGAGAAGCCACTTTCAACCCTCCTCTCTCTCTCTCCCAGAGGCCTCCACTCCTGACAGAAGGATATGATCCAAATGCACCCTAAAAGACCTTCCTTTTTGGGGAAAGGGGTGAGTGGGCTCAGGCTGGGACCTTTTCCAGGTCTTTCTTGGAAATTCCTGGGCCAGATGTACCTGCTCCCAAGAGAAATAGATTTATAGCAAAGTGGGATCCTGCCCTCCTCCGATGTAGCCAGGAGGGCAGCAGCAGGCTTCTAGGGGATTTGTCAAGGCTGGAGCTCAGGCTGGCAGGGACCGGACCCGAGCATCCCCACAGGGGCCCCTGGAGAGACTAATCGTGGGCTGGCTACACAAAAGCATTTTGCAGCTCAGAGGAATTTCTTCTCACTCATGATTACAGCCTGGCCCCACGGCTGCCTGCCTGACCATAACCTCGGCTGGCACAGCCATCTCTGGGCTGGGCTGCCAGGTTGGCGAGGAGTACTGACCTAAAAGCCAGGAGGCTTCAGCTCTCTGCTTGCCCCGTAGCTGATTAACTGTGTCATCTCTGGCAGGATGCTTCCCCCTGGCATCCTCAGTTCCCTTTATTCGTGAGAGGAGTGGTGTGCGTTAGAGCCAGCCTCCAGCTAACCACGCCTTCATCTGACCTGGGATCCGCAGACTGGGCCTCTTCCGCTGGGTCCAGTCGGCCTGGGCGACCCTGTAGACCAGATAATTTTATAAATCACTGGCAACTCTCAGAAGCAGATCCTAGTAAACAGAAAGGTCACGGGGTAAGGATTCGCTTCTGCGGGTTTTTTATCAGAGGGAAGGTGATGGGCAGGGCACACTGTCCTCATTATTATTGCCACATTATTTTGCTGAAGTCTCACGTCACATGGGGTGTCAGGGTGTCTCACTGGTTTGGCCTTCAGCAAGCCTCGGCTCCATGGGGTCCTGGCTGACTTGGGGCTGGGTTGCGAGAAGAGGGGGGCGGCGTGGGAAGGGCCTTCTCCGGTGTGTAGGCCTCTTGGCAAAGGGAGCTTGCGCTCTCTCTCTTGGGTGGAGTTTGGCTGGATGGGCTTTGGCACAGCTTCGGCTGAGTGTCCCTCCCCACCCATACCCCTCGCCCACTTTTCCAGCTCAGCGGCTCAGCTCTGGGGCTGCCCCTTCTCCCCTTCCTTTCCTGACTTCCTCCCCAGCCTCCGCTCAGCCCTCACCAGCCTTGCTCTCCAGGCTCGATGATCTGTTTGCCACCCCTCTGCTCCTCGGCCTCGCCCGTGCACATGCCATTCTCCCTGTCTGGAATGTCACCCTGCTCTCCCCGCACTGATTCACGTTTCTGGGCTCCTTCAAGAGCGGCCTGACACTACTTCATCCGGGCGTGTTCCCCTCTGTCTGCCCGAATCCCTCCTCTTTGCCATGTACTCATTTACACTTGGAACAACAGGAGTGGAGAAATGCAGAAGAAATACGTAGCAGTGATCTAAGCCAGCCTCCCTGCGTGAGAGATGCAGAAAACCAAGGCTTTTAGAGAGGCTGCGACTTGGTCAAGGCCACACAGACTGTGAGACTGTTTAGATGGGTGGCTTTGTAAGGGGCTTTCAGGTATGGTCTGTGTTTGTTTGGTTTCCTCCATGTACTGTGATCAATATGAGAGCAGAGGTTATGCTTTAGTTTCCATCTTTAATGTCCACATGCTGGTGTGTGTGTGTGTGTGTGTGTGTGTGTGTGTGTGTGTGTGTGTGATGTTGCCCTCTCCAGAAGCAAGAATAAGCAATTACAGTATTTCATATATATCAGGATAAAGATTCTGAAACTCACAGTGATCCTATTTAAGAGACCAATGGATATTTAAAAAAGTGTAAAGCAGTAGAACAAACTTTTCATATCTTGTTTGTATGACTTTTTATTTTATTTTTTAGGTTTTTTGAGACAGGGTCTCCCTTTTGTGGTTCAGGCTGGCCCTGAGCTCAGCCTCAAACTCACATCACAGCAATCCTCCTGCCTCTGCCTCCCGAGTGCTGGGATTACAGGCGTGAGCCACCACGCCCGGCACTGTGGTATGTGGTACTGATTGCTGCTGGGGTGAGTCTCCACACCTAGTATTGTATGTGGTTACCGAGGATCAAACCCAGGTCCTTGCGCTTGCAAGACAGGCGCCGGAACCACTGAGCTAAATGCCCGGCCCATTATTTGTATGACTTTAAAACAGCCAAAATATTTTTATTATAAAACGGAGACCTAGAAAAATATGTCCCAGACCTGGGCATCATGACACACACCTGGAATACCAGCACTCTGGGAACTGAGGAGAGAGGATGAAAAGTTTGAGCCCAACCCAGGCAACTTCGTGAGATTCTACCTCAAAATGAGAAAGAGGCTGGAGATGTAGTTCAATGTGAAGGCCATGGGTTTAGTTCCTAGCATTGCTAAACAGGAAAAGAAAGAGGTACAGTTTAGGAAGTCTGGCAGAACTGGGCCTAGAACTTATGTCCTTTGACTTCTCCACGCTCCTCACTGAACAGCTGGCGCTGTAGAGCAGTACCCTCTGCCATCTTTCTCATTCATTGTACTTCTTCATCTTGGGGTTCATTGTTATCTCTAGCTTCCTGCCCCTCCCCATCCTGTTCCAGTCCTCTCTCCTTGTGTCCCCCCACTACACTGCTGGTACACTGGCACATACACATCATGAAGAACTGCAGGTGTCTAGGGCAACAGACCACAGGGGAAACCACATCACCTTTGTTGACTCTGAGGGAGGTGAGAGGACGGGGGAAGGGACCCGCTTAGTTCTCCACCTGCCTCAGTCCCCGTGGTCTTCTCTCCTACCAATCTGTGCCATCCGGACCAGTACCCATGCATCAGCAACTTCCTGGTGTATCCATTCAACTATGGCCCAGATGCAGGTGGCCCTCTTGTCTCGGACCCTGAAACTCTAGAAGGGAGTCTACCTGCATGCAGCTCAAGGCCACACTCCCAGGCCCCCCAGAATACTCACACAGATCCTTGGTCCTCTCTGGGTTATGCGACAGAGAAAGGTGAGGCACGAGGATGAGGCCAGCTGGCTGGGTCAACAAGGCAGGAAACCTGGCGTCTACAATGACACGCAGATTCACAGGGACTTCAAGAAAGCCGGCTACGCTGCAGCAGGGGATCCTGGCACAGCTTCTCCATTGTTCTGTTCTGGTGGGAGAAATTACACAGGCCCTGAGTCAGGCGCGCTTGGGATCGAGTCACTCACTGGCTCTGTGGCCTTGAGCAAATCATTTTGTCTTCTGAACTTTAGTTTGCTCACTCTAACAATGGGGATAATAACACCATGTAAGTGAAAAGGCCTTGAACACCACATGAGACATAGGAGACACTCAATAAATCCTAAATCGTTTTTCTTCCTCTCCCCACCCCTCCCTCTTTCCTCCATTTCCTTCTTTCTACTACTTCTGTCGGGTTCCATGAAACTCTGTATTTGGAGTTGGAGACCTGAACTCCTCTATTAATCTATAAATCCACAACTCTACAAGCTGGGATTTGGAGCCCAAGGCCTGACCCAACCCTGTGCCACGGCTGTCCATTCTGACCTCACAGCCTGAGGAACAGCGCCTTCTGAGGCTTCGTGTGGAGTATGTGAGAGGAAGCAAGACTTTGGGAGGACTTGTGGCTAGAACCTTCGTCTCTAAGAGCTGAGACAAGCCTGGTCTCTGAGGCCTGAGATTTAGACCTGACGACATTCTGGAACTTTGAATCCTGGCACAAAGTAGGCTGTGAGATCAGCAAGAATAAATATTCATTGAATGAATGAATTTAATGAACCAATAATATTCATGGAATGAATGAATGGCCCTTGCAACTTGCTTGTTGTGCAACTTTGATCAGGTTTCTTCATCTTTATGGGCTATACTTTATTCATGAGCATAACAAAGATTATTGTTAAGAATAAGTGATCTAATGTTTGTCCAGAGCTAGCATAGGCCACTCCATGGTAAACAGCTGGCAAAAGGCTAAGGAAAGAAGGAGACTCTCAAGGAGGGTTAGAGCCCCAAAAAGAAGCTCTGTAGTGGCCAGAGACCTCGGGAAGACTTGAGGAAGCCCAGGTAGGTACTCCAGGGCCACAGCTCTAGCACCTTGGACTAGGTGTTTAGCTGAAGAGGCTGGAAGACCCAGACTTCCGAGCCTTTCTTAAGTTTCCCTGGTAACTAGGGGAGGAAGGAGAGAGGTAGCCTGCATTTGTCTGTCTCCTGCCACTAAGGGTTCCTGGAGGTTCTCTAACATATTCCAAGAGGCAACATATGACTTAGAAACTGGCTTTGGACTCTACCATGGGGCAGGGGTTGGTAGAGTGGTAAGTAAATTTGCCAATGGAAGAGCACAGTCTGGCATCCCGGACGCGAGTCAGACATGCTGTCTTCTACTCTGCCTGTATTTTGGAGACAGTGAGTCTGGAGAGTGAAGTAAGGTACATGGTGGGCACTACTGGGGCAGACAGGGAGTCAGACATCTCTGTTTAGATTATTCAGAAGTCAGTGATGAGGTTAAAAAGAAAAGACAGAATAACAAACATATATATGAATGATGCACCTGGTAGAAATGAGCAAAGGCCTGACTTCAGAACAGAAATAGCTACAAGCAAAGCTAGAAGTTGGAGTGGGGGTGGGGAGAACACTGTGCGACAACAGCAGGGAGACAGCAGGGAAAGCTGGAGTCTGCAGCAACAGCAGTGTTTTTGGGAAGCTGTGAGCCTAAGAAGGGATTTGGCAAGGGGACGATTTGGGCTTTAAAGTGAGGGCCGTGGACAACATACCTGGGCTGGAGTGACACAGGTAGTCAGTCATGTAGCGGGAGGGTGTCCAGGTGTCCAGCTGGAGAATGGTCTTTGAAGGCTGCACAGATCTATCCCAATAACTCAGTCTGAATTCCATGCAAAACACTACAAGAAACACAGCCCTGATAAAGGCAGTAGCTAGACAGTGGCTGGGGCATTCATAATAAGCTGGGCAGCCCTTATTGAATGTTCAGGGAGAAGGAAGAGACAAGGCAAACAGTGGGAGGAAGGTCAGTTCAGAGAGAGATTGACACAGTGGCAGCAGGGTCCTTCACAGGGTCCTACACCCTCTGGGTGAAGGAAGCAACCTGGGAGTGCAATCATGTTGGAGGGAACAAGATGAGCCAGGGCAAAGGGGTGGGAAAGTATGGGGAGTGCTGAGAAACAGCTAGTAGTCCAGTCTGGCTAAAATAACAACAGTAACAATAGTAACGAGCAGCAGTGGGCAGTCAGTGCCCGGAGGCCCTGGGCAGGGACCAGCGTGCGTAGGAGGGCTTGGAGGCTGAGAGGACAGAGGGGGCTTCATCCACCTGCCCAGTGAGCTCGGGCCTGAGGAAGGAACACAAGGAAGTCAGACGCTCAGTATTACAGGTAGCCACAGGCATCAAGGCCTAAACTCTGATGGGGGGTACGTGAAACCTGTGGTCGGAAGCTCATCTTCAGTGTGGTCGAGCTCTTCTATGCCACGGTGATCTCTTGCTTGTAACCTGGAACTGCCTTATTTCCCCTCGTACACACTGTTGGGGTTCCTAGAATTGAGGGAGTAGGATGGGCCCGGAAGGAAGCTGTTCCCTGGTTTCCAGCGGACCACACACTGCAGGGCTGCCCAGAGCTCCTGGGTCAGACACCTCGCCATGTCCTGGAGCTCGGTGACCCAGCAGATCCCTGGAGGCTGACCTGGTTGACAGGCACAATGGGGAGGTCCGCAGTGCCTGACCCCTGGATCTGACCTTCTCTCCAGCCTAAGGGAGGTGAAGGGGGCTGTGCGAAGCCATCCCTGAACTGAGTTTATTAGCCGAGGGAGGGCTGGAGGCGGCTGCATTCCGACTCACAGACTGGAACATTTCTGTGATCCACTGTAATGCACTGGGGGACACTGGGCACATTGCTGAAGTTTGACTCATAGGGACGGGAGGGGGAAAGCGGGGTGTGGAGGCAGAGGGACAGAGGAAGAGAGGAAGAGGAGAGGAGGAAAGGAAATCCCTTGAGAAATTTCCTTAAAAAAAGAAAACTTTCAAAATCCGCACCACCCCCCTCCCCTTTCTCTTTTAATAGGAACAGGCTGGACCCTTCTGCTCCCCTCCGCAGGCCCGGGCTGTGGGGGTGCCAGTGGGGGAGGGCTGGGCAGTCATTCAAATCATATCCTGGAACTTTACTGAGGCGAGTCGTGCTAGTGCGTGCGTGTATATGTGTGTGTGTGTGTGTGTGTGTGTGTGTGTCCGTCTGGGATCCTCGTACGGGACATTGCGTGGACTTCAGGCGTGCCCAGCCGTCCCTCTGTGTGGCTGGCTATTTGCTTGTGAACTGTGTGTCTCTGTAGGTGTGTACACGGAGGTCCTCCTCCGAAGCGTGTCTGTGTAAATGATACTGGCTCTGTGTAAACATGGGTGCACGCTCGTGTACGCTGTGTATGCAAGGGTGCGTGCGCTCAGGTAGCTGGGTTCCCGGAATTGTGCGCGGGTCCGAGCGCCGCGCGGCGTCTGTGGCTCTGCGGCAACGCGCGGGGTGGCCAGCGCCCCGCGTTCCGGGTCCGGCTCGGCGTCCCCGGCGACCCGGCCGCCGCTCCGAGCCCGCGGCGTCTGCCCGGGCGGCGCGTCCCAGGGCCGAGCGCCTGCCCCTCCTCCCCTCCCCCTTGGCCCGCTCTCAGACTCAGATAAAGCATTTCCTTCCATTGTCATCCTACCCGGCCGGCCGGGCTGCCAGGGCCCTCCCCCTCCCGGCCCCCTCCCTTCCTCTCGCCGTCTCGCAGTCGCTCCGCAGCCTCCGGCGACTGGGGGGATGTGAGGCCGGCGCACCAGCCCCGGCCGCGCCATGAGCCCCCCGCTCTGAGGGCCCCGGCCCCTGGATGCACAGCCCCAGCGCCGGTGAGTACGGGCGGCCGCCCCCGCCCCGCCCTGCGCGGCACCCTGCGCCGCCCGCCCGCCGGGGCTCCGGCTCGGGCTCGGGCTCGGGCTCGGGCTCTGACTCCGGCCCCGCGGCCCGGCCCGGCGTGCGGCCCCCACCGCGCCCGCCCCGCGCCCCTTGACGGGGCTCTGGCCGGCTCCCTGCCCGGGCCGGTTCCGGGGCCGAAGGGCTCGGGCCTCCCGCGGGGCGCCCACATCCGCCCGCTCCGGGGCAGCGACAGGCCTGAGGGAGGCAGTCGGAGGCCGCGGCCGCGGCACAGGGCCCGGCGTTCCATCAGCCCGGTTCCCGGGAGGACGAGCCAGGCCCCGGGGAGGGGGCGTGCTCGGGAGCCCAAGGTTTGGAAGGGCCGGGCAAAGGGCAGGACCTGCTGAGTTGGGGCCGGGTTTGCAGGGCTGAACGTCAGCCGCGGAGCAGGCCCTCTTCTGGTCCCTCCGCGGGAGGAAGCACTGCCTGGCGGAGTCCTGGGCTGGGAGATGTCTGTGCGCACCCCCCCACCACCCATGAGGGTGAGGAGACACCTGTGCCCGACTGAGCTGTGGAGAGCAGCGCCTGCAGGGGCTCGGGGAGGTGCGGACTGAGGGCTGTGGAGAGCGGACTGGGAACTGGATGTGTGCCCTCTCCTGGGCCCAGGGTCGGTTGGCGCTGCGGGGGTGAACAGGGCAATTCTGGCAGCTAAGCTGGTGCCCCACCACCAGATTTTCTAGGCCTGCTGGTTGGAGAGAGCCCCTCTGGGACCTGCAGGCCTCCTGGCATGCCCTCCACCCCCATTTCTTCCCTTCTGGCTGTCCCTGGGGCCAGCCGTCCCTGCTCCTAACTCTTTGCTTGTCCTGCTGACTGTTGGGCATCTTGCCACCCCTTCCCATGCCCCTGTCTGGCATCTGCTCGACGCCCAGCTCTCCCTCGGTGTGTAGAGTGAGAGTGGAACTTTGTTCCGCAGCTCCGAGGCAGTTCGACATCTGTCTGGATTCATCAACCTGTTCTGCAGACTTGCACTTGAACCCTCAGGGACCTTCGTCCAGGCACTGGGCTGGAAGGCAAGAGACTGACTCAGGTTCCCAGGTCTCGGGCACTTCGGTGGCCCGTTTCTCCCCAGCAGCACCCTAGAGGTGTGTTTCCAGACATACCTCCCTCCTTGCGCCTGTTTCTTCTTAGCCAGCACCTTCCCAGGCTCTCCCTCAGCCTCCGAAAACAGTGCCATGCTTATACCTCCCCTCTGCTTGCTCTGCTCTGTCCCCTTCACTTACTAGGTACTTTTCTTCTCTGCAGTCACTGCTGAGGGAAACTGAGGCACCCAGCAGACCCAATGTGTGTTACTCACTGAATTGCGAGTGGACCAGGCCCTGGACCCACTGGACATCCATCTCTTCCCGGCAGGGGCAGGGACAGAAGTGGAGCTCAGAAGCTGCCCCTTGGTGTTGGACCGGGAGTGGTTGGGAGCAGTGTTCCTTGAGGCCACTGTCCCTTAGTTCAGCCACTTGAGTGGGTTCTCTCTGGCCACCAGGGCTTCCCCCGGGATCCTGCGGCAGGAAAGTTGCATTTCTAAGCTGGTTACTGCACTTTGACACTGAAGCTCAGTCTCCCCTTTGCTGAAGTGGGGAGAAAAGTCCAGCTGTACCTCTCAGGGGACAGAGCAGGAGGAGCTGCCATAAGGGAAAAGTCATTGTCCACTTAGGTATAACAGACCTTAGCTTTAGTCCTGGGTGGCTTTTGGGCTCAAGAGTTCCAACTTTCTCGGTTTGGTTATAAAGCCTTGGGCCAGTGGAAACTCATGTATGATGAGTTGGGGAGCGGGGACCTGGAGACAGAAGCCTCTGGAGCGCCACCTCCCCTTTGTCTTTTTGCTTTTAGTCTTTCTTTATAAGCTGATAGTTTTAAAGTTGGCAGAGGCCTGAGAGATGAGCTAATGCAAGGCCAGGTTGCCCAGTCAGGGAACAGCAGTCCAAGTGGGGCCAGGACCAGGCCTTGTGCCCCTGGCAGTACCCATTCTCCTGGCCTTGGCCTATCTGTAGACATATGTGGGCTGGTGCCTTCAGTCGTTCGTGGGTTATTGCTGGGAGCTGGACCCGGGTAGGGCCTGAGGCCTAGGGAGGGCATCTATGCCCTGGAGGCTGAGGCTGCCAGGACTGTGTTTGTGTGTGTTGGATTTGTTCACTAGATGGGCACTTCCTCTGGGGCAGGAAGCTTTGATTTCCTGTGCTGGGGGCTCAGTAGGGATTACAGTGGGGGGCTTAGCTCTGGGCCATCTTCGATGTTTTTTTGGAGGGGGGACAGAGTTTCTGCTTGAGGCTGTTGCCGCCACCCACCCTCCACCCCCCCGTCTGGGGGAAGCAGGAAACAGGGTGCTGGCCAGGAGTCCAGGCTGGAGAAGGAGGCTATGAGGGCCGTGAGATGGGGGTGGGCAACACAGCAGGAAAGCCTGGTCAGCAGGTGACCCTGCCGGGTATTGTGTTTCCTTATAATATTTTCCCGTTTCTGTGGAAACCTTCCCTGAGGGCCCTAGGCCGAAGGGCTGCAGGAAGGTACCCCTAGACTGCCCTTTCCTCCGAGGTCTGCAGACAAGGAGGAGCCCCCAGATCTAGTTGCCATTTAATCCTAGCTCCCTAGGACCAGGTTCTAGAATTCAGGCCAGTGTCTGGAGCAGGCCCTCACGTGGGGGGCTGGGTGGAGGGCTTCTGGCATCTCCTGGGGGTCAGGAGAAGAGATGGGTGCTGGACTTTGGAGAGCCTCAGCCTGTGCCTCTCTTTTTCCACACTCTCTTCTGCTTGCTCCAGGCTCAGCTGGAGAGGTGGACGGTGGACTACCTGGGACCAGAGGCATTGGTGGGAGTGGCAGAGGCAGGAGGTTGTTTTCATCAGCAGAGAGTGGCTCCTTGGGCCCTGGAGCAGTTCCCAGTGGCAAAATGAATTCAGGACAGCGTCTGTTGCCTGTGGGTCTCCAGTGTGACCCATGCACTGGTTGTGTGGTGGGTGTCTGTGTTTATGCCGCGCTGTGTAAGTTGTGGTGGCAGCTTGTGATCCATGTGGCTCCGAGGCTGTTCTGGAGCGTGGTTGTGTACACGTGCCTCATCTGGACATTGAATACCTTTGGTTTCGAGGGGGGGTGGCTTATGGAGGGAGTGTTTCAGTGGCTGTTTACCTGTGCAGCAGCATCTTTTTAATCCAAGTCCAGATACTGATTTGTAAAGCGCCATCTCCTACTTCATCCTTAAGTGGTAGTTCCTAGAGGATTTGCTTCAGAGTAGCATGGGGAACGTGTTACAAACATCCTCAGGCCCTATTCCTTTTCATTCTGTAGGAAACTGCCTACGATCTGGAACCTTTTTTTTTTGGTCTGCGGTGCTGGGGATTGAATCCAGGGCCTTCGCACTGAGCTGCAGGCCTAGTCCCTTTCTGTTTTCTATTTTGAGACAGAGTCTCACTAAGTTGCTAAGTTTTATGGGCTGGACTTGAACTTGTAATTGTGCCTTAGCCTCTTACAGGCCTGCACCACCACTTAGCAAGGAATCTTCATTTTGTCATGCACTCAGATAATTCTGGTATAAAGCTCTGTTTGAGGAACACCGACCTAGGCTACTGTCTTCACTTTTTTATTTGAAGAAACTGAAACCTACGGAAGATACATCTTTTGCCCCAAGTCACAGGGCTGCAGGTGTGCTAGACATGCTCCCCGTGATCTAGCCCTCTGGGAGGCTGAGACAGGAGGATCACAATTTCAAACCTGGCCAAGACAACTTAATGAGACTCTTTCTCAAAATAAAACGTGGCTTAGGGATATAGCGGGTTGTGAAGATCTGGGTTCAAGCCCTTAATACTGAAATAAACAAAAAAGGAAGAACCAGGACACAACATAAGCCTTCTAAGACGTGTCTAGGCAGGATCTAGTGCTCACACGTGGAGCCCCTGTGAGTTGGGGTACACGCACACCCACACACTGTGTGACGAAATGTCCCGGCTGGGCTGATGTTGGTGCTGATCTGACAGGGCCTGGCCTTCCTTCTGAGGTTCCAGCCTTCCTGACCTTGTTCTCGGGAACATCCCGCTTCCCTCTGCGTAGGCCGAGGCCTGGAGCTGTTGAGCCTCAACTGCAAAGGTCAGCGTTGGCAGTGAGGGGCCCTCGTTCACCATGCTGCCAGTCAGCGCTGCAGCCACCCACTGGCTGCTTGCCGAGCGTGCTGCGTGGCACAGATGTGTGGTAAACACAGAGGTGCAACATTTGACCTCAGCGAGCTTCCACTCCCGTGGAGGAGACACGGGAACAAGTCAGCAGGGAGAGGGATGGGCCTCTATGAGGAGTCGCTTGTGGTGTGGGCCCCTGTGAAGGAAATGAAGGATTCGACAGTAGAATCTAACAAGATGAAGTGCCTGGGACAGGGTGGCCACGGAGGCCTGCTCAGAGGTAGCACTGACTTCTGCTGAGGCGGGTAGGAGGTCTGGGCTGCGCTGCGCTCAGGATGAAAGCTGAGCTGCCAGCCTCTCTCCTGACATGAGACAGCAGAATCTCCTCTCCCCAAATAGTCCCCAAAGGTTGGCAAGTGGAAAGAGAAGCACAGAGAGCTGAATAGACCTCTGATGGCGGTGGCTCTGTTGCCTGATGGCTGCTGCAGCCATATCATCACCGTGTGAATGCTGGCGTGGAGGCAGCTTCTCAAGGGGTTCTGAGCACCACTCCGCTCCTGATTCTCCTGCTTTACCTTCTCCCCATCTCCCCATCAGGAAGCACTGTGCCGAGTTCCTGCCCTGTAGGTCCAGCTTGGCTGTCTGGCTGGTGGGATTTATTTGCCTGGACCAGCACTCACCCAGAAGAAAGGAAGTCAAGCCTCAGGGATCTGGGCTGCAGGAGAGAGGACAGAACCCTCTGACAGGGTTGGGATAGGGGATGGAGCTCAAGAGGGGCCTGAGGCTGGCCTCAGGGCCCGGGGAAGGAGAGGGCATGGAGAAGACCTGAGCCCAGAGGGCCCTTTGGCTGAGCTCTGCAGCTCTCCTGGGCCCTTGGCATCAAACTGGGTGGGTCTTTGAGACTACGCAGGGCAGAGGGGTCTGGTTCAAACCACCTGCTCGGAAACACCGGAAAGAAGCGCCCCTGGGGGTCCACCTGCTCTCTGCCCCGTCACCCCTCTCTCAGGGACTTCACTTGCACCTCAGTAGCCTGAGTGCAAGGTTCCTGCTCTGCTGGCAGCCTTCAGACCCCTCACCTCCCACTGGTCTGTCAGAGGCTGTCCCTGGTAAGTCCAGGCTTCTGTCAGGAAGGTGCAGCCCTTTCCTTAAGGTCCTGCGGATTGGAGGAGCCTCAGGTGAAGGGAGAGGCTCTGCTATGCCGCCGTTCTCACTGCCAAGGTCGGGGTCCTTCCTCCTGGGCCTTTTTGGCTGCTCCCGCCCACCCAACCCACCTCTTCACATACAGCCCTTCTCTGCCTGAGCTGCACTTGCAGGCTCGTAGTGAGGAGGTGCTGGGCTGCAGTCACTGTCCCCACCCTGTCGCCACGCCACTTCCTTTTGCCCAGTGTTGCCTGCAGGGATGGGAAAGCCTGGCGCTCAGAAAGGGGGGGGGCGTCAGCCTCACAAGCCCTGGGTAGCAAGGGGACCCCATTTCCTTGCCTTGCTCCTGTAGAGCGCATCTCTTACTCTGTCTCTTGTGCCGGCTTGCACCCGGAGAAGTCTCGCTCCCCCTCCCCATCCCCCAGGACGGCAGGAGGAGCAGGGCGAGCTAGGAGTCACAGGTTCGGAAAGAGTCCCGGGGTGGGGGAATTTGGCGACTGGGTTGTAACCGGCTTGTTTTGCTCGCCCCACAACGTGGAGCAAACGTCTGGGCATCCGCTGCCCCCTCCGGGGCATTCAGGTTGTAGAACTGCTTTCAGAATGACAGACTGGTGGCACCCAGTTGGGGATGGGGGTGGGGGTGAAGCGGGGAGCCCCAGGCGAGGGGGGAGCTGGAGGGTTAAAAATAGCAACAGCCGGGTTTCGGTTAGCAAATGTGGAGGCGGGGAGCTGGAGGCGGGGCGGCGGTGCAAACAGGGCTGTGCTTCCCCTGGGTCGGCGCGTTGAGTCACCGTGGGGACGCTGATGAGGCGAAGCACCGCCCCAGCCGGCCAGGCTGTGCCGGGGCATTTTCCCCCAGGGGTCCAAACCTAAAAGAGGTCATTACGCTTCCTCCCAGGCCTTTAGAAAGCACCCTTGCCAATTGGGCCCGGAGATTGTGTGATTTGAGGAAAGGAGTGTGCCATTCTTAGGCCTGCAAGCTGGCTTTGAATTCTGGCTGAGTGGCCACAGGGCCTTGGCAGCCAGGGTGAGGGCTGCAAGGGTCCCTTTCCTAGTCTTTGCAGGGATTTTTTTTTCTCACTTGCAAATGTAAACCTTTGATGGGTTGGTTCCCTGCAGGTGCTAGTTTGATGACATCGAACCCATGCCCCTTCTCATAAGGACACAAGGCAGGATGGACAGCCCTGGCAAGGCCCGTGTTGCCTGTGACAGCTGAGTGGGACTTTTGGGTACCATCCTCTGAGTCTTAGTTTCTTCATGTGGAATGTGAATGTCATTAATTGTTTTCAATCTCATGGAGTAGCTCTAAAAACTAAAGGAGATAATGTAAGTAAAGTTAGCTCCGTGCCTGATATAAAATCAGTGCAGTATATACTCGTCATTATTATTGATGTTATTGCTCATATTTTGAAGGTCAGGATTAGAGAATGTTGAAGACATGAAGAAGAGAAACTGGGCCCAGCTCACAGAAAAACCAGGCCAGACTCCCTGCTCCAGATTTCCCCACCCACAAGGGCCTGGAACAACGGGAGTCTGCAGCCAGTAGCCACAGGGGAGACCCCTGCTTTCCTGCCCTCCTTCCCCGTGAGGCAGGGTGAGGGGCGACTGCAGGCTGGAAACCCGCCTGCACTCTGGAAAGAGGAGCATGCTGGCCTCGGGAGGGCCGAGGATAGCCGCCCGAAGGCCCTGCGTAGAGTACCTTGCCACATCTGCTCAGTGACCTTTCCGTTAGCCCCTCCCTGGAAGTTCTCAGGAGGGTGGGCAGGCCTGTGATGTCAGCTGCGCGTATTCCCAGCCTGACAGCCCTGGAAAAGACCGAAGCATTTCTTTCAGGAAATGGTCATTATTTAGCCAACAGGCGTTCATCAGGGCTGACTTTATTCCTAGCCTGGGCTGGGTCCTTGGAGTGTTTCGAGAGGCAGAGGATGCTCGTAGGTTGTAGATCGTGCAGAACTTCAGAGAATGCGAACTTCAGAGAATCTGGAGTTGGAGAATCTGTGGAGGCGGTGAAACCCCCAGGGCCCTGTTCTCACGGGAACCTGAAGTTGAGCTGACTGCGCTACGTGGCTGTGCCACCTTCATCGGTGTGTTCGAGTGTGTGAGCGCTCACGTGCGCGTGCCCACCGCCTCACTACTGCACAGGCACTTTCTGTGCACTGGATAACAGACAGCATAGCGGAGCAAACTTTAAGCGAGACTGCAGTCTGAGGTCGTACCTTAGTGCTCGCTTTCCATTTCCTTCTGTGCGCTTCACGGTGTCCTTTGTGTCAACAGGAGATCACAGTGCACTTACTGCTTTTCGGCGATCTCCACCTTCCATTGCAGTGTCTTCTCATGAGTCCCCAGTGAGCTGGAAATTGTTTTGACAGTTCACCTAGATTGGTGCCTAGGACCATGTATCTGTCTCTTGGATTCTCTGAAGGCCATGTAAACGACGTGGCTGGATTTGCGATTGGAAAAATCCCTGCCGACTCAGTGTCAAGGGCAGAAGGGAGGTGGGACGATGGTGACTGTCCGACGGACGACTTCTGAAAACAGTAGGCCAGAAGAGAGGATCCTATGGCATGATGGGCCGGAGGCTTGCGGGGTACAGGCTGTCCTCGATGTTCACGCAGCGTTGCTGTGAGTGCCATCGGGCTGGTACCCAGGCGCCTCTGTTTGCTTAGCTCTAATGAACACACTGCCCTAGGCCAGGGTCCACACCGTGGCCTCTGCCTGCCCACCTAGCAGAAGAGATGCCAGTGACTCTCTGGCTGCGGCTTCATGGCCAGCAGTCTACCCTGAGGGTGGGTCTCCCTTTGCCACCGGTGGGTGCTTCTGTCCCTCCCACCTGCCCAAGGCCGGCCGAGTGTGAAGCCTGCAAGTGAGAGACAGAGAGGCGTCTCCTTCCAGGGGAATTCACTCCCTCTGAGGGTGACTTGCTGTGGTTATGCAACTCCAATTTTCTACAGGGCCTGATAGTTTCCAGAGTTGCTCGCGCAGCGTGTGATCATCTAAGGCAGCCCTGGGAGGTCTGCTTGTTTAGTTATACCCTGCTGGAGGCAGCTTACAGGAAACACAATAAAATAGTAAAATGCACATTTAATAAGCAGGGAAATTATAAGATGAAAAAGGAAATGAAGATGGAGGGTTGCCTCCTGGAGACAAAAGGCATGTGAGGGACGTGGGCCGAGATTACAATCTCTGTTTTTGTTGATGTGTTTTGGATGGAGCACAGTTCCCTTTGTGGGAACTTGCTGTCACCCTAGGACTCTACTGTCTCCTGCGTCCCTGCAGAAGTCTCCCCTCCCACCTCCTGGAAGGCGGGCTGAGCTGGTTGTACTCGCCAGCTGCAGGCAGACAACAGCCCCTGCACCATCCCCGGGACCTGGGCAGGGGTTTTTTGCCATGCTGAGTATCCGGCCCAGGGCCTCTTGTGTGCTGGACGAGCAGTCCACTGCCGAGCTGTACTCCAGATCTCTGCAGGTTTCTTCACCTAGCTAAGCTTCAGTTTCCTCCTTTGTAAAGTGAGAGTAATAACTGTCTACTTTACAGGGCTGCTCTGAGGACTGTGTGAGATAGTACAGTGGCAAAAGGCTTAGCCTTGTGACCGGTGGAGTCAGCATGAACACAAGGTTATCAGTACTAATATTATTCATTAATCAACAGTTATTGATATTAGAAACCTGGAAGTTTCCCCGGCAGCCTCAGGAGTGGTCAGAGGAGCCTTAGGCTGGCATGTGCAGAAATTGCTGAGTGGGCACAAGCCAGGCTCAGCATGCGGAGTGGGGGCACAGACCTGTGGCAAGCAGCAGTGGGGGCATCAGGAGGCAGGGTCTGGCGGAGGAGGTCCCCCCGGGAGAGCAAGGGAGCCATGCAGAGCTCAGAGGGAAGAAGGCTGCCCTGAGGTAGCCCTGCGGCAGTGACTGTGCTTCCTGTTGGGCCAAGCACTTGAGAAATACTGGCTTGGACCGGCCGCTGAGAGGGAGCAGCTGGCCTAAGTGGGGCACCGAGAAGGTGGGGGAGGAAGGGAGAGAAGGCGGCGGCAGACCAGACCTAGACTCTTATCCCCATATTACAGATGGTCCTCAAATCTTGCCTACTCAGGATGTTTTGCTTATGATCAGAAAGTCGGTGGTTAGACGTCATGGTGAACTTCCTGTCTTAGGGATTAGAGCCTGGAGTAGGGGAGTTGAATGTGGAGCTGCTGTCCTTGAGGGTTTGCAGGGTGGCCGGGGCCGGAGGGCCTGCCTGCTCAGGAATGGCCTCTGTGGCCAGTCAGGACAGTGCAAGGGCCGGCCATGCTGGGGGAGAACAACACAGCGCCAGGCAGTGGGTATAGCCTCGCTAGGCCCCTACCCAGGGGAAGTGGCTGTGCCCTCATGTCAAGCATGCAGTGGGCATCCAGGGAAAGCTGAGGGGTCCCTGCAGAGACCCCAGGAGGTGGGAGGGCCCACAGGAACCCCGAAGGACAGCCAGGCTTCCCGAGAGGGCTGGGCCCAGGAACTTCAGCCACCTGCGGCCTTGCCGGGGTCAGCCAGGTGTCTGCCGGGGGGGGGGGGGGGGAGAGGCCAGCAGAGTGGATGGAACAAGGAGCCGGAGAGGGGTGCCCTCCCACCCGTGGGGAGCTCGCGCTGCCACTGCCATGGTTACCTCTGCTTCCTGTTTGATTCGTCTCAACAGGGCGGGGCGGGGTGAGCTGCCTCCCTTGCGAGTCACCGCTGTGTGGGGCTGTTTACAACAGTCGCATGTGGGATTCCCAGAAAGAGACTCCAAACCGGACATCCTGCGGCTGCAAAATACCCAGGTGTCAAGGGCTAAAAATAGCTGCCACTAGGCCCCAGCTGCCACCCAGGGGTGGCAGTGTTGGGGAAAGGGGCACGCTCACTATGAAGAAGACCTCCTCCTCCAGCCTTTTCTGGAGTACAGCTGCTGAGGCTTGGGCCGACGGCAGGTGCGTCTGGGCGGGTGACACTTCAACCACTCCCCAGAGACGCTGGTCCCTCCACTGTCCAGGACACCCGAACAGCTTGGTTTGGGACGCTCATGCATCTCAGAGGGACGTAGTTTAGTACTGGGAGTAGGGAACACAGCCCACCCGGTCCGTTGCCAGAACCTCATTCCCAATGCACAGTCTCAAAGCTTTCTCTCAATAAATTTTTGGTTTCCACCAAATTTTTGGTTTCCACCAAATCAGCAGTAGCCGCAAGTGATTCTGGGTTGTCTTCCTGGATGTGCAAAAGATGAAGTGGGCAGCTTCTGCCCCTGGGCTTCAGCAGGGATAGGGCTTGCTTCTGGCTCAGGCTGCGAGGGCTGAGAGATTTCCATCTTTCCCTTGGTCCTTGGAGGGCGTGCATATTTTCTCCGCTGGCCAGCCTGGGGGGATTGCAGGGGCTGGGAGAGTGGAAGTCACTAGGCCAAGTGGCCTCAGGCAGGCCACTTAGTACTGTTGGGTGTCAGGCTATTCATCTATACAATGGTGACAAAAACTTGATATGTTTGTCGTGAGGGTTAGATAAGTCAGCAAATATAAGGCACTTAGAACAACTCAGTTCGCTTACAGAGTTTCAGCTGAGAGAGAAAGGGAAGAGATGGTAGTTGGGAGGTGGGGGGAAGAGATGGCCGGAGGTGTGTGCAGCCCCAGGAGAGAGAGTGGTGGATGGCAGGGGAGGGAGACAATGCTGGGACTGGACAGTGGAGGAGAAAGTTCAGCAGGCAAACAGGACTGACTGGCAGCTTCGAGGGGTGCTCGTGTGCGCCGGGTACCCCCTACCTGGCATGGCTGAACTCAGCTGGTGGACGTTCTTGTCTCCTGACTGCCTGTGTGCAGCTGTGAAATGATGTTTCTGACTCTCCCTGCGGGACCTCAAAGCCAGGGTCCTCTATGCCGCAGACCCCAGCCTCTCTCTGGACTAGGGGGCTTCACGTGGCAGCCCCCTGCCCCTGTTGCTTGTCAATACAAGCAAGAAGCAATTCTGTGCCACGGAGTGATAGTGACAACTTCTGGAAGGGAGAACGTAAGAAATTCTTTAAAAAGGTCATTCTTGGGAAGTTCTAGGGAGTCTGTAATGAATGTGAAACTTTTTTTCTTGTAGTCTTTTTGGGGCTCTTGTAATATTTTTAGTATCTGTAGCTATAGTATATTTTTAATTTTTAAAAAGATTATTGGCTATATTTGAAACTCCTTCAAAATGAGAACCAGGTCTCATTCAAACTTCCGTCTCCTCAGCCCACGATCAGTCATCACCTGTGGAGCAGTGCCGGGCCTGGCAGGTGTGGCCGGCCCTCACGCCTCCGCCTTGCTCTTCTCTGCTCAGAGAGCTTACCCTGAGATCTTTTCACACCCCTCAGTGTCTCAGGCCCTGTGAATGGCTCTCCAGGAGGGGATCTACTCCCCGCCCGGGCTCACCCT
Organism: Petromus typicus; assembly: GCA_004026965.1. NCBI lineage: Eukaryota > Metazoa > Chordata > Mammalia > Rodentia > Petromuridae > Petromus > Petromus typicus. The sequence goes on along the minus strand of PVIR01001857.1, from coordinate 86,019 downwards.
ACCTTGCTCTGCACCTGTGCAGAGACCTGGCAAACTGGTAGCCAGTGATCCTTCTCTTGTCTGTTTATACTTGGATCTTCCCAAAGCCTCATCAGCTACCTGCCAGTCCTGCCGCCTAGCCAAGCTCTATCCCTCCTGTGTCAAGCTATGACTTGGGGTGAGTGGGGGTTTGCCCTGAACCCCGACCTGGCCTCTCATCTTCCTATTCACCCCATGGCAGCTGGGGCCCAGCCTTCTTGCCGCTTCCTCTATGTCTGGTCTGAGATTGAGGAGGTGGAAACAGCCCCAACAAGGATATCGGTGCTATCGAGAGAGGGCATGTGGATGACGTGCTCCTGGGGAAGCCCTGTTTCCCAGCCCAGGGCCCGAAGCCTGTGGCAGAGCATTGGGTCAGCGGGGCTCAAGCTTCCGGCCAAGTTGTACAGCCCGTGGGGGCAAAGTCATCCCTGCTGTGCAGGGGAAGCCAAGGCTGGGGCCTGAGGCAGGAAGACCGGAGCAGGGAAACCCGGCTTGTCCCTCGTGCTCCCGGTGCAGACCTGTGGTGTTTGTGTCTAGTCCGGAGCTTACTGAGGTTAGAGGCTGGCCCACAGGGACAAGATTTCTGGAACTTTTAATCCTGGATGAGATCAGGGTTTAGGAGAATGACTGGTCCAGGGGCTCCACACCAAGAAAACTGTTTCATAAGCCTGACTGCTTTTGCTTACATTAGCTTTGTACTTTTGGGGGGCTATTTCAATTTTGTTTTGAAACAGGGTCTGTCTGCATAGTTTAAGTTGGCCTTGAACTCACTATGTAGCCCAGGCTGGCCTCAAACATCTGTCTCAGCTTTTTAAGTGCTGGTATTACAGATGTGCTCCACCATGCCTGGCTTGAATTTTTTCAAGAAATGGAGTATGGCAGGAATTCCAAGGAGAGAATTTTACTTTGGTCTGATCCCAAATTAGTGGTAACAGTCCTCTGAGAGGGAGGCAGTGAGGATGATGAGAAGAGGGGCCCCCACTTCAAGTCAGAATGGGGTGCAGATTTACTTGTTTGGCTACTGATGGGGCCATAAGATAACTTTCTTGTCTATGGGACACAAATTGCTGATCCTAAGTTGCTCTAGGCCCTCAGCACAGAGCCAAGGAGAAGAGTGAGCAGCAAGATCCTTCTAAGTGCTTTTGAAAACAGTTCCCTTGCCAGCGTGTGTGTGTGCGTATGCGTGCATGTGTGTGCGTGTGCGTGCAGGTGTGTATGTGTGTGTAAGCACCCTGCACAGCTTTTCAGAACAGAGTCTATGGCAAAGATCACCACTACATCTCTTTTGGGTCTCGTAACAAACACCAGAGTTCAGGATCATGAACTCTTTCCCTATCCAGAGAATGCCTGGCATCCAGAAATCTGGGGTTACCAGGAGCGCAAGGCAAGGAACCTGGCTCTGCTCTCAAGCGTGCAGGCTGCTGGCCTGGCCTTGGGCGGGACTGGTGGTGAGAGAGAGTTCCAGGAGGTTAGGGATTGCTGATCTCTGGGAAATGCACCTGGAGCAAGTCCAAAAGTCTCTATGGAAGACTCGGAGGAGGTGCTGGGACACCGAGGGTGGGGTTCTGTGTCCTGGGAAAGGGGGTCCTTTCCCTCTAGCGTGAGTGCTCTTTGGGGCTCACAGACACGTGGAAATGTCTTAGGCAGGGGATCAAGTTAGTCATTGTGCTGTTTCACCAGTTGCCAACAGGCTTGCAGTGCGCCCAGGAGGGATCCAGGTGCAGTTGACACCACTGGATGACATCGCGGGGTTGGATGCACAGTGTGTGTGTGTGTGCGAAGCGAGAGGAGAGGCTGGGGTGAAGCTCAGGACAGGCTGGGGGAACCGTAAAGCACGTTAGACTTTGAACAGGTCGAGCAGCGTGTCAGAACTGAACTGGGTCAGCCCAAGTGTGGGGTGCTGGTGTTGGAGGGTCAGGTAGGAGTCTGCTGTGCGTAGGCCCAGGCAGCATTAACGGCCATCTGTCCTTTCAGAACACCCCTGTGCCACCGGTCTGGCCAGAGGAGCTTCTGTGTGTCCACCAAGTGCCCCTTCAGCCAGCCTCGGTGTGTCCACCTGGGCCAGGTGCCTTGCAACTCACCTCTGATCTCTCTGGCCTTGGAGTTGCCTGGAGTCCTTCTGTGGCTGACTTGTGTGGAGCTCTACCTGTGTTTAGAATGGGTGGAAGCCCATACTGGGGCTTAGGAGCCTGAGAGAGAAAGAGCTGTTAAAAAAAAAAACCTAGCTCGGGCCGGGGATTTAGCTCAGTGGGACCCGGGTTCAATTCCTGGTAACCACATAACAAGGCTGGGCGTGGAGACTCACCCCAGTAGCAACCAGTACCACATAGCACAGTGCCGGGTGTGGTGGCTCACGCCTGTCATCCCAGCACTCGGGAGGCAGAGGCAGGAGGATTGCTGTGATGTGAGTTGGAGGCTGAGCTCAGGGCCAGCCTGAACCACAAAGCGAGACCCTGTCTCAAAAAACCTTAAAAAAAAAAACCAAAAACAAAAAAATACCTAGCTCAAGTTTTCGGAGAAAGAAACTAAATGAGTCCCTCTCTGGGACAGCAGAATTAGCAGGATGGAGGGGCCGGGGATTTAGCTGAGTGGTTCCGGCGCCTGTCTTGCAAGCACAAGGACCCAGGTTCGATCCACGGTAACCACATGCAATACTGAGTGTGGAGACTCACGCCCAGCAGCAACCAGTACCACATACCACAGTGCCGGGCATGGTGGCTCACACCTGTCATCCCAGCACTCGGGAGGCAGAGGCAGTAGGATTGCTGTGATGTGAGCTGGAGGCTGAGCTCAGGGCCAGCCTGAACCACAAAGTGAGACTCTGTCTCAAAAAAAGAAAAAAAAAAAAAAACAGAATTAGCAGGATGGGGACAGTGTGAGAAAAGAAGGGATTCTTGGGCTGCGTATTCTAGACCCACCGCTTCCCAGTTCACTCCAGATTGGGCCTGGGCATGACCCAGGCCCTCCCTGAAGAAACCTCTCGGTTCCGTTCAGACCCTTTTCTGTCCCCCACCCCAGGCAGGCCTAAGAAGCCCGCGCCCCTCCCAAGCTCGCTCTCCAGCTCTCCAGCCACACGCTCCCAGGTACTTGCCTGGTTTGGCTGTGCAGGGAAGGTATCTGAGCCCCGAGGGCATTGCGGGGTGAGTGGGGCCTCCTTAGGTTCTTGCTGTGCACTGCACCCTCTCAGCTGAGGATCCCGAGCCTCAGCAGTAGATGAGGAAGTGGGAGCCTGGGTCCCTCTCAGCCAGGAGGTGCAGGGAACCTGTTGGCGCGGATCCCTTCCCGGTGAGCCCTTCCCTGCCTCCTCTCTCCGCCTTTCATCTCTCAACAGATGGCGCTAGGTGAGCCTGACGGAGGGAGATACTGATGAGGGTGGCAGAGAAAGGACGGAGGGACATGAGAAGGGTAGACTGCAGGGAGCTGGCTGATGTTCCAGAGTGGGAGGTTGGGGTCCTGGGAAGGGGTGAAGAGCCGTCTCCGGGGCCAGGCTGCCCCGGCACTAGGAAGTGCAGCAGGATGGTCTCGTCCTGGTGGGTTTAGAGAAACAGAAAGGGAAGTTAGAAGCTAGTGTTGATAGACAGCCCCTGGCGGGCCCCTCACATCAGGCCCTGGCAGGTGTTCTTCCATTCGCTCGGCCAGTCCCCTGCTGGTCCAGCAGGGTGGAAAGGCCCAGTGCCACTCCTGCCTCTGCTGAGCAGTGCTGCTGGCCCACGCCTGCGTCCTCTCTGAGGCCACCCTGGGGAAGGATTGCAGTGGACTTGCTGCGCTCTGTGGTTTCGAACATGCCCTCGGGCCTGGAGGGCCTGCAAGGCAGAGGTTACACCCGAACTGCAGCCGGGGGCACTGAGGGCCTGCTGCGTGCAAAGGCTGGGTGTCCTCCTCGCTCCCAGCCCGGCGTGCCTAACACTTACAGGCAGGTTGGAGAAACAGGGCACACAAAAGGAGTAAATAGAGGAGCACGTGGCCAGTGCCCGGTGAGAGGAAACTGATGCAGGAGTTCCTCCGTCCCATCAGGAGTCGATACTATTCTGGGTCTGGGGATCGTGAGCAGTGGACAAAACTGAGTCGCTGCCTTGGAGTTTCCAGATGGTCCACTGTCCATAGTGTTTGTTGTGCCATGGAGCAGCCAACATAAAGTCTGGGAGGGAGAAAGGGCTGTGGGTGCTGGGCCGGGCCAGGAAGAGGGAAGACTTGGGTTGGCTTTTGAGCAACAGGTAGGATTTGGAAAGATGGAATGTAGGAGCGAGGACAGCAGAACTCATCGGACAAAAGATACATGGGCTCCTGGCAGGGTAGAAGTCGATAGCCGATAGCTGAGGTGGCAGGTGTGTGTCCAGATGGAGGAGGCCAAATTGAGATGGGCCAGATTACAGGCCCCCCCCCCAGGTGCTAACCCAGCCGGACACGCATTCCTGGGGCCAGGAGACCCTTTCCTTCCTTGCTAGAGGTGGCATTGTCCTGGTGAATCTGAGCAGGGCCACTGTGAGGGGCTGCTCCAGTCTATCTGTGGCTGAAGCTGCCAGCCTCAGACGTGGGTGGCCCGTCTGGTGCATGCCCAACTTGGTTCCCTTGGTAGTTAGAGGTTCACAGCGGGAACCTCTGTACCCGGCTCCTCTCTCTTAAGAGATGCCTCTCAGTGACACCAGGGTGGATCCCGCTTCCTTTGCTAGGGAGAACCCCCTCCCACCACTCGCGGGTGACCTTGACGGTTCCTTCACTGTTGGGCCTTGGTTTTCTCATCTGGAATAAGTGAGTGATTATAGCTACTCCCAGCGTGGTGGGAATGATGAGGTGAACGGGTTTTGCACAGCATAGGGACAATTAGGGTAATGACGGGGCCTGGAGGTTGCATTTCCTGACTCCGCAGTGGCTGTTTTCCCAGGTGCCTTTCCAGTCTCCTTCAGCCCCAGGCCCAGGGGACATCGGCAGCTGCTCCGTGGAGGAGCTAGTCTTGCTGGGGTGGTCCCTGTGCTGGTGGCTGGCTCTGAACAGCCTACAGGCTTGGCAGGGTGCGAGGACCCTGGAGAAGAGGCAGAGGGGACTGGTGAGCTGAGGAAGCTGCCCTGGGCACAGGCCCCGCAGGCCTGGGGTGTCCGCGGGGTCCGGGCATCTCTTCTGAATGTAGGACCTCTGAGAGAGCGTGGAGGGCAGCTGAGGGAAGGCCTCTGCGGCCCATGAGCCGGAGGCTGGACAGAGTGGGCCCGGCTTCTCAGAGGGTAGCTGGGTAAATTGCCTCCTCCTGGGGGTAGGACGCAGCACATACAAAGCAGCACTGCGCCCGGGCTCAGGGAGGAGCATGTGCACTGGGAGGGCACTGTGTTTGCCGTTGGTCAGGTGGCTCGAATCGCACCACAGTGCTGGTGTACAGTGCAACAGAGTATCTCCTCGCCCATCCCCGGGCACAGGTAAGGGTCAGGCCCGTGGAATCCAGAGCGTCGACTTGCAGGACCGTGATGAGGGTTTAAGTGGGGAAAGGGCCCTGGAGGGTGCTCTCTTACTTACCCTGAGGAGGCTGGGCTGTGACCAGCTCTGCTCCTAACCCTGCCCTCTGTGTCCCCAGGCTCTCCGACCCAGCCCATGGACTTGCGGGTGGGCCAGCGGCCTGCAGTGGAGCCCCCACCAGAGGCCCCGCTGCTGGCCCTGCAGCACCCCCAGCGCCTGCAACGCCACCTCTTCCTAGCAGGCCTGCAGCAACAGCAGCCGCGCTCAGCCGAGCCCATGAGGGTAACTACAGAGACCCCCACCCCGCACACACACCCCAGACTCCCTGCACCCCAGCCTCAGCCCCCGACTCCTGCTCTGCGTCCGTCTACCTACAGCTCTCCATGGACCCGCCGATGCCCGAGCTGCAGGGCGGGCAGCAGGAGCAAGAGCTACGACAGCTGCTCAATAAGGACAAGAGCAAGAGAAGTAAAGACACCCCGCCATGGGCCTGGGGTGGGGGTGGGGCGCCCACTGCTGGGCTCTGCCTGGGAGCCGAGGTGAGGGTGTCCTGAGCTGTCCAGAGGCTTCCCAGAGGGTGCACGGCCTGGGGCTCCCTGGGTAGGGTACTGCCTACTGGAGGCGTGAGGTGTGGCCAGGGCAGTGGGCAGAACGTATCGGAGCATCAACTCTCCATCTACTCCCGTCCCGCTCACGGCTCTGCTCGCAGGTGCCGTGGCCAGCAGCGTGGTCAAGCAGAAACTGGCTGAGGTGATCCTGAAGAAGCAGCAGGCAGCCCTGGAGAGGACAGTCCACGCCAACAGTCCCAGCATCCCCTACAGGTGGCTCCCTGTCCCTAGGGTCCCTCCCACACGCCTTCTCCCTCCATACTACCTGCCAAGCATACCCTTCCTGACACCTGGCTCACCCTTGTATCCCCAGCATCCCCAACTGGTACCTGCTGTCTTCTCTCCGTGAACCCCCTGTCCCCCTCACCCAAGGCCCATCACACACACACACACACACACCACTCTGGCTTTCTTCCTGCACACACAACTCCTCTCTCTCGTCGTATCTTCCCTAAGCACAGAAATAGTCTAGTTCCTGCAGGAGGAGTTAGTCTCCGTGGGCCACTCACCTGAGCACCCAGATTTTGGCTTCCACGCCTAGATCAGAGCTCAGTGTCGTGGCCATGGGGCAGCATGGGTGGCCCTCTGCTGCTACCTGGAGATGGCCCCCATGCCTGCCAACCCCACAGTGCCCTGTCACACTGCGCCTGGCCCCCTGGCAGGCCCTGGAGCCCTGGCCTCGGAAGGCACCTGTGCAGAGTCTGTGTGGCCCTGGGGCATCTGCTCCTCTGATCACCTTGGTCCTCATTCCACAGAACTCTCGAGCCCCTGGACACGGAAGGAGCTGCCCGCTCCATGCTCAGCAGCATTCTGCCTCCCATTCCCAGCCTGCCCAGTGACCCCCCGGAACATTTTCCCCTTCGTAAGACAGGTGAGATGGACCGAGAGGCGGAGACCCTGCAGGCGAAGGGCCTAGGACTTGGGTCAGGAGGAGGGAGGGCGGGCCAGAGGTACCAAGGCTTCCTGTGTGCCCTGCCAGCTCTCCCCTGTGACCCGGGGATGGCGCGGTGGGAGGACTGAGGGGCAGAGAGAAGGATGCTGCCCGGGGCCTGAGAAATGCCGCTGCCTGCAGCCTCGGAGCCCAATCTGAAGCTGCGCTATAAGCCCAAGAAGTCCTTGGAGCGGAGGAAGAACCCGCTGCTTAGGAAGGAGAGCGCCCCCTCCAGTCTTCGGCGACGCCCCGCGGAGCCCCTGGGAGGTGAGGGTCAGGGGGCAGGTGGGCCGCCCTGTTCTGCCCTCCTGAACCCCTGCTGTTCCTGTCTCTTGGGCTCGGGCCCCCCAGACAGGGTCCCCCTTTGGGGCCCTGTGTGTGTTACACAGACGTGTCCCACACAGGTGCCAGGAAGGGGAGTGGGGGAATCCCAGCCTGTGCGTGGTTGGCTCAGCTGCCATGTGCCCAGAAAAGGGCATCTTTATGAAACAACCTCGAGACTCTGTAGGCTTGTGGTGGCTGCCATTGTCCTCTGCAAGGGAGAAAGGCACAGGCCGAGGTGGCCCGGGAATCCTGCGCAGGGGCCCGGCTGCACCCTCCTGCCCACCCCAGGCCCTGACTGCCCTCCCTCTCTCCTCACCCCAGACTCCTCCCCCAGTAGTAGCAGCACGCCCGCGTCAGGGTGCAGCTCCCCCAATGACAGCGAGCATGGCCCCAACCCTGTCCTGGGCTCCGAGGTAAGGCCTTCCCAGCACAGCGTCTCCTAGGCAGCTCTGAAGCTCAGCCTCTTTCCAAACGAAGGCCCAGCCCAGCCGGGGCCAAGGGACTGGGCAGCCCCCACAGGCCCTTCTGAGTGTTCTGGGGAAGGTGTGCAGGGGTAGAGGTCTGGGGCCAGTGACCCGTCGCCTGCTCCCTATGGCAGGCGCTCTTGGGCCAGCGGCTGCGGCTGCAGGAGACTTCTCTGGCCCCATTCGCCCTGCCGACAGTGTCCTTGCTGCCCGCAATTACGCTGGGGTTGCCCGCCCCTGCCAGGGTGAGTGGCTGGGGTGCCTCCCCACTCCGTGGTCCTCAGCCTCCTTCACCCCCCGCCCCGCCCCACCCCACCTCCCACTGTCCTCTGCTGGCGTGGCTCCCTGTGACTTCTTGCATCTCTCTCAGGCTGATGGCGACCGCAGGACACATCCGACCCTAGGCCCTCGGGGTCCAGTCTTGGGGAGCCCCCACACTCCCCTCTTCCTGCCCCATGGTCTGGAGCCCGAGGTGGGGGGCACCTTGCCCTCTCGCCTGCAGCCCATTCTCCTTCTGGATCCCTCAGTCTCTCATGCCCCCCTGCTGACTGGTGAGCCCGCTGCATCCATGGGCAGGGACTGGGTCCCCGCACCTCCTAAGGGCCGAGCTTGGGGGGGATACGTTTCCCGTCCCGGCTGAGGCCTGCACCCGTGCCCTTGTCTCCCTCCATGGCCCTGTGTGGTTCTCTCCTCATGCCCACCCATTCTTTCCAGTGCCTGGGCTCGGGCCCCTGCCCTTCCACTTTGCCCAGTCCTTACTGACCACTGAGAGGCTTTCTGGGTCAGGCCTGCACCGGCCCCTGAGCCGGACCCGCTCGGAGCCCCTGCCCCCCAGTGCCACCGCTCCCTCACTGCTGGGCCCCCTGCAGCCCTGCCTGGAGCAGCTCGAACCTCACTTCCAGCTCATCAAGGTGAGAGGGACTGGGTAGGGGAGGTGCCGACGGTGTTTAACCAGACCCCAGGGCTGGAAGAAGGGGGCTTGGAGAGGGTAGGGAGCTGGAAGGGCAGGGAAGGGACTGCTGGAGTCCCACCAAGACAGGTGAATGCCTGCCGTCCCTCTATCCTGCCCCACTCTGCTGTGCTCCACCGGGCTTCTTAGCTGGCCATAACCCCTCCCCAGAGAACAGCCAAGCCAAGCGAGAAGCCACGGCTACAGCAGATACCCTCGGCTGAGGACCTGGAGACAGACGGCGGGGGAGCCGGCCAGGTGGCAGATGGCGGCCTGGAACACAGGGAGCAGAGCCACAGGCAGCCTGAGGCCAGGGGCCCTGCTCCTCTCCAGCAGCACCAGCAGGTACAGCGGTGCCCGGGTGCCCCTCAGAGACCTCTAGTCTGGAGTTAGATGTGGAAGGAGAGCTAGGACATCAGTGCAGTGACAGCTCTGGGACCAGTGGTTGCCCCACCAAGTCCTCAGTGCTACAGTCATACCACAGATGATTGCAGGGACACAGACACTCACACATATGCCCACTGACATCCTTCCACACACGCACGTGCACACACACTTGCACACGCACATTCCTCAGGCTACTAGTCTGAGGGTGGAGGCCGTGCTCCTTTTCGAGCAGTGAGCTGGCCTTTCAGGACCCCATGCACACTGCTGTCCTCCTGCTTCTGCTGGGCGGTTCTGGTGTCCAGGAGCAGGGCTGAGACAAGGGTGGGGCGGAGCCCAGCCGCAGTGCTTGGGCAGAGTGTGTACACTGTGGATCAAGCCACGGTGCCTGAGTTGCTAGGCTGCGCAGGAAGTACGACATACAGCTGGGTCCCTGGACCAATAGAAATATATTGCTGCTCTGGAAGCTCAAATCCGAAGTCAGTGTTGGCAGAGGTCGTGCCTTCTGAGGGCTTCATGGGAAAGAAGTGCTCCACGCCTCTCGGCTTCTAGATAGTCATCTTGTGCCTGCATCTTCACAGGTCTTCCCTTTGCCTGTCCCTGTGTACAGAGTTCTCTTTTTATAAAGATAACCGTCCTGTTTAAATAGGGCCCACCCTCATCACAAAGACCCTCTGTGCAAATAAGGCCCTTTTCTGAAGTACTGGGGGTTGGGCCTCCACTATAACAGTGATGGTCTGTAATGCACTTGGTGGCTGGTGTGGGTCCCAGTGTTCCTGGGCCGTAGACAGCCTTGGGGATGTGGACATCCTGTCAGAGTGGATCCAATGGCCCAGGAGCTCGGGTGGAACTGGGTGTTCACACTGGGGTCCAGGCCTTCAAGAAGGCTGCTGGGGCTCAGAGTCAGAGGCTGGAGCCGGAGTGGGAGCGGGGCTCGGTGCCTCTGGGGATCTCTGGGGACAGGCCCACCCGGTTCCCGGGACCCTGGGTACGAGGAGACTATACTGAGGCCCGTTCTTTTGCCCGTAGGCGTTACTCCGGGAGCAGCAGCGTTTGGCTGGGCGGCTGCCCCGGGGAAGCTCCGGGGACCCAGTGCTGCTCCCTCTGGCCCAGGGCGGACACCGGCTCCTGTCTCGCACTCAGTCCTCCCCCGCTGCGCCTGCCTCACTACCAACCCCAGAGCCTCCTTGCCAGGCCCGAGTCCTCTCCAGCTCAGAGACCCCCGCCAAAGCCCTGCCCTTCATCACAGGTGAGACCGGAATCAGGCCCATGAGCGAGTCCACTCCTTAGAGGGTACTGGGTCCTTCTGAGGTTTCTTCAGGGAGCGCCTCCCTGGACGCGTGCAGTACCGCGCGCAGTGGATGGGGGTGTTGGTTACGGGTGAGCGCACCGTGCTCAGGGGACCTCAGGCATTCAGGTCAGGGCGAGGATTTCAAGTGTCTTGCCACCCTGTCCAGCTGTTTTTATTCTTAAATTATTATTGTTTCACTGTGTACAAAGACAGCTCAAACCTATTTCAGAAATTCTGAAAGATACAGAAGAGCATAAGAGTAAAAAGAAACCACCAGCCAGTGTTCTGTTGCCCCAGAGCCCTGCTGAGTTCTGTTCCGCCTCAGCTCCGTCTGCCCCACGTGTGCGCCTGTACCGATGGCACGATCTCGTTTTGTTCCCTGCTTAACTTGCTTAGCTAACATAACATGAGCACTTTTTGATACAATTCATCTTTAAACCTGAGATTCTTAGGTTTCATTGCAGGATTTTATTTTTATTTCACATTGGCTGGACATTTAGATCCCTCTGTTTCCCTCCTTTTAACTTCCTTATTCATAGGTCTGTACTCAGGCTCGGGGTATTTCCTGAGGCCACTCTGAAGGAGTGGCTTTCTGGTTCGATGGTGTGAACATTTTGAAGGGCCTTGGTGCCACGAGGAGCACAGACACTGCCCCTCCCTCAGGCTGTGCTGGGCCTTGCAGCATCTGGCAGTGGTCCCTGCACCCTGCCCCTAGCCCGGGAGGACAGCAGACTCTTCACTCCCCAGATGCTCACGTGCCTTGTATAAAGTGGTGTAGAATTTACATATGACCTGTGCACATCGTCGTGTGTGTGTGTGTGTGTGTGTGTGTGTGTGTGTGTGTGTGTGTATGTGTGCGCGCATGTGTGTGGTGCTCGAGGTCAGACCTAGGTTATTGCACATGCTGGGCAAGTGCTTTACCAGTGAGCTCCCCCGGCCCCCACCCATATGTTCCAAGTTGTCTCTGGACGACAGTGTGAGTGCTCTGGATTCAGCCATCTCACACACTGTCCAGGAATGCAGACAAGGAGAGAAAGTCTCTAACACCGAGTGCCAAGCAGCTCTTTCAGTTCACACATAGGAGAGACAGCTGGAGTCTCTCCACAGCTTTGTCTTATCACCGGTCCAGTGTCACTGTGGGCTTCTGGTGACACCTAGAGAGATGCTGGTGCCAGGCTTCGATCTTCCTCAGGGCATAGGTGAAGTCCTGGCTTCTTGAGCCATCAGTGGTGGCCGGTGGCCACCTCACTGGCTGGGGCCATGTTGGGGTGTGTAGCAGGCTGAGGGGATGTGGGCAAAGGTTCCAGCAGGTGTATAAAGGAGAGCCAGGGTGGTCCCAGTACTGGGGAAGAACGGGCAGGGCCGAGTGCCAAGTCTGGCTCCGGGAATTCTGAACGCTGTGGCCAGGAGGTTCCCTGGCCCCACTTTGCCCCTGCACCCGGCAGGGCTGGTCTATGACTCTGTGATGCTGAAGCACCAGTGCTCCTGCGGAGACAACAGCCAGCATCCAGAGCACGCCGGCCGCATCCAGAGCATCTGGTCCCGGCTGCAGGAGCGTGGCCTCCGGAGCCAGTGTGAGGTGAGCTCGGCGGTGTGGGGAGTGGATGGAAGGCACAGTCCTGGGGCTGGAAGGAGGCCAGGTGTGAAGAAGCACGGCTGGGCGGGCTCAGGAGGCCGGTGGCCACTTGCCTTCTCAGTGTCTCCGGGGCCGGAAGGCCTCCCTGGAGGAGCTGCAGTCGGTCCACTCCGAGCGGCACATGCTCCTTTACGGCACCAACCCACTCAGCCGCCTCAAACTGGACAACGAGAAGCTGTCAGGTAGGGGCAGGTCTATCTTGGGGCCACCTGTCTCCCCACCCCGTGCTCTCGGCCAGCCCTGCCCAGCTGGCCCCTTCATCCTCCTGGGTGTCCCCGCCCAAGCTTGCTGCCCTTGTCCCTCTGCTGCCCACGTCCACCTCTCTGCACATCCCCTGCCTTGTCCCCTGAGCTGCCAAGAGCCCACACCATCCACACTTACATGGGCGGGACTTCTGTCCACAGAGCTCCTGGCACAGCGGATGTTTGTGATGCTGCCCTGTGGTGGGGTTGGGGTAAGTGTGCCCAGAGATCTTCAGCGGGCATTGCCGAGGGCTCTCAGCTCCTCCTTTCGGTTCTCCCAGCCCAGCCCCCGCCTGCCCACTCTTATGGGTCTGCAGAGCAGGCAAGCCAGGGCTTCCCTGCCATGCCCTCTGCTGGCTGGCAGCTCCTGTGGACTGGTGTGTCCGAACCCATCCACCGCGGAGCGTGGAGCCCCGAGCCTGGCATTTAGAAGGTGTTTGGTAGATGTTCAGGGATGCTCACAGACCAGGGCTGGACTTGGGATGGAGTCCTCCACGAATGAGACCCTTGTGGGCCGGCCCGGCTGCTCCACGCTGGCCCAGCTTGTTGCCTGCCCGGCGCTGTGGTGGTGCTCCGTGTCCTTGGGGACCAGACACCTCCCTGCCAGCCCTCTGGCCCCCCAGCTTTGTCGCCTCACTCCTCACCAGTTGGGAGGCTTTGCTGCGCTCCCTGGCATGCTCCCCCTGCCCACGGAGGTCCCTCGGGGTACAGTCGTGGTGTGTGTACTCCATGCAGATGGGCCCCTGTATGCAGGGGAGGGAAAGTGAGCTCAGGAGGGAACGTGGGCGCTCTAGCGGGGCTGTTTGGGACCAGTCAGTGCCCTGTTCACAACTCCCCATTCTTGCCACTTTCTGGTTTTTCCAACTGTTGTTGCTTCTGTTTTCTCCTCCCTCTCTCCCTCTCTGTCCTCTCTCTCTCTCTCTCCAGCCTCTTGAGACTCTCTCTGCCTTCCTCGCCTCTCTTGGTTCGCCTCGCCCTCCCCATCTCCCCATCATGCCCCCCGGCCCCTCCCTAGCCTTGAGGCCCAGGGACTGGGTTTGGGGGGCCTCCCAGCCTGGGCTAGGGGCCCTGAGTGGAAGACAGTGGTGCAGACGGCCCCTCCAGCTCCGACCATCCCGCAGGGCCTGAGCAGACTCAGCTGGGGCTTAAAACCCCCTCCAGGCCCAAACCCCAATCCCGCCCAGGTAACGCCATGCCCCTCCCCGGACGGGGGAGGCAGGTGTGATGCTGCCGGCAGTGCCGGCCACCGATGGGCTGGTGCTGGGGTTCAGCTGGGAAGGAGCAGTCCTGTGGGGCTTGGGGGACAGGAGGCCTTGCCTTTGGGCGGTGGGGCACTGGGGAGGCAGCGCCGTCTGCCCAGCTCCCTGGCCCTGGGTCCTGGCCATGGGGTGGGCACTGCCCACCGGGCGCTGGCTTCACAGGAAGCCTTGGACGACACGGGCGCTGACTCTGGCCCCACAGGTGGATACCGACACCATCTGGAATGAGCTGCACTCCTCTAACGCGGCCCGCTGGGCTGCCGGCAGTGTCACCGACCTCGCCTTCAAAGTGGCTTCCCGGGAGCTTAAGGTAGGGGGTCTGGGGGCTGCACAGCATAGTCAGTGGGCTGCAGCCCCTGAGTCCGAGCTCCTCCTATGAGGTACTGCCGAGGTTTGGGATGGGAAATATGAGATAGGATCCCTGGAGAGTCCAGCTGCGATGCTCCTGGATGCCTGTTCTCTTAGAAGCACAGGGTCCTGATCTTCCAGGTTATTTAGGACCTTGTTGGCTACAGGCAAGTCAGTCTGTTGGTCTGAATCTCAGGCACTATGGAGAGGGCTTGTGTCATGCCTTGTGCTCTGTGTTCGGACCAGAGAGAGACACACACACACACACACACACACTCACACTCTAAAGGCTTGGGCCAGGTAGTCACGTAAGAGCAAAGCTGTTTTAAGATCTTGGCTTCACTGCTCCCGAGCAGGCATTTGCAGTCAGGTTGCTAAATCACCTCTGTATTTCTCCTCATCTGTAAATTGGAGGTGAGAACAGTGCTTGTCCTATGGCGACAGTATGTGGTTGCTGTCTAGCACTTTTAACATGATTAGCCTGGGCCAGGCGGGTCCTGAACTCAGCCATCCTCCTGCCTCTGCCTCCCAAGTGCTGGGATGACAGGCGTGAGCCACCACGCCCCGCACTGTGGTATGTGGCACTGATTGATGGTGTGCGTGAGTCACCACGCACAGGTTGTTGTATGTGGTTACCAGGGACCAAACCCAGGATCTTGCACTTGCAAGGTAGGAGCTAGAACAACGGAGCTAAATCCCTGGCCCAGGCATATGGTTCTTGGCTAACAGTCAGCAGCTGTCACTGCCAAGCGATGACAGCTAGGATGCACTGAGAGACATCCTGTGTGTGAGTCTGGCCTGGAAGCTGTGAAGACCTAGCCTGGGAGCCAAGGCCAGGACATATCCGGATATGCTGGCGGCTGCTGCCCTGTACCCTTCTCAGGGGAGCGTCCTGGTGCTGGGTGCAGGCTCGCGCAGATGTGGGTACAGAGTGGGCTGTCCGGCTGACAAGTGTCCCCTTGCTTCCAGAATGGCTTTGCGGTGGTGCGGCCCCCGGGACATCATGCAGACCATTCCACGGCCATGTAAGGCCTGGGGCAGCCTGGGTGGGCAGGGTGGGGCCAGGGCCTGGAGCCTTGCTGTAGGCCGGGCCAAGCCAGGGCTGGGAGGTGAGAGGCGGAGTGGTAGGGACGCAGGGAGAGGACAGGCTAGCAGAGCTTCTGTCCTCCTAGGGGCTTCTGCTTCTTCAACTCGGTGGCCATCGCCTGCCGGCAGCTGCAACAGCAAGGCAAGGCAAGCAAGATCCTCATTGTGGACTGGGTAGGTCCTGCTTCCCATGGCTGAGGGCTCTGAGGAGCCCCGAGCCTGGTGATAGAGATGCCTCTGCTGGTTTCTCTTCTGTATTACTTCCCTGGGCCTCAGTCTCCTCTGTGGAAATGTGATAGCACTCCCATCAGAGCTGTCGGGGGCTCCAGAGTGGGGCCATGTGGGAAGGTCTGCCCCTCTAAGATTGCCCAGGACCGGTGCGAGTGGTGTCTCATGTCTGGTGATAATTTTTTGCATTTCCCCTACGTGTAGGTGCTCAGTGCCAGCTAGTCAGTTACTTGGGACCCCTCGGCCATGTGGCTCTAGGAACCGTAGTTTCTTGCCCTTTGTGTAAGGTCCTGACCCTCAGAATTGTCACCGACCTTGTCCTGGCTCCTGTCTCTCTGCTTTTGGATCCTCCCTCATTCTCTGCCTTCCTGCCCCATGCAGGACGTTCACCATGGCAACGGCACCCAGCAGACCTTTTACCAGGACCCCAGTGTGCTCTACATCTCTCTGCACCGCCATGATGATGGGAACTTCTTCCCCGGCAGTGGGGCTGTGGATGAGGTGACCACGCTGGGCCCACGCGTCCTGCCCTGGTGGCCCTCCGGCGCTCACTCTGCCCCTGCGGTCCTGGGCACATCGCTTGGGCCTTCCCACAGTGGGATGGCAGGTGGATAGCTGGGCTTTTGGGACAAGCACCACGGCACTCTGTTTCCCTCATGTTGCTCTTGTACCTGCTCTTGCAGGTCGGAGCTGGCAGTGGTGAGGGCTTCAACGTCAACGTGGCCTGGACGGGAGGCCTAGATCCGCCCATGGGGGACCCAGAGTACCTGGCCGCATTCAGGTCAGTTCCCAGCCCTGTCCTGCCCTCTTCCCCACAGCCCCAGGTCAGAGACGATCAGAGGGCTTCCCAGCCCATCGTCACCCAATTACTAGACACGGTGAACCAGCCTCAGAGGGAAGACAGGACACCTAGGAATAGGACCATTCGTAAAGTCACAGGTGACCACAGGCCAGCGTCAGGGCCCTGGGAACCAGATGGTAGAGTCAACAGGACAGAGGCTTTAGTCCCAGAGGACTGCCTGGAGCGAGGAGAGAAACTTCTGTTGTCCTTCAGTGATGTCTGTATCAGGGAGGTTACTCTGAAAGAAGGACTTCAGACCCCGTACAGGACCCCGGTCCTTACTCTGGTCCTTGGGCTGCATTTGGAAAAGGGAGCCTGGAAGCAAATCTGGAAACTCCAAATGTGGAATGTCCAGGGAGACTCTCCAGGAGAGCTAGTTCTTCAGGACCCTGGACAAGAATCCCTGACATCTGCATCCAGAACCTGGGGCTTCAAAAAATATAAATGTGGACCGCAGAGTCGGGTCAAGGCTAGAGAGAGGCAGCTGTAGGGGACCTACAGAGGGAGGAGATGACAGAATGGGACTTGAAGACCCAGGACTCGGGGTCTCGTGGGCCCGGTCAGTCTTTGGTGACAAATACTGAGGGGAACCGACCATGTCAGTCCCTGAGGCTTAGTGAGCAGACTGGCCCAGCTGGCTGTCAGACTCCCCTTCCACTAGCACCCACAGCTCCGCACACACGTGCCCCTGGTGTGCCATTCTTGGTTTCTTTCTGCTTCTCTTGCTGCCTCTGGCTGTGTGAACCAGGCCACGAGTGACCCAAGACGGGGAGGGCAGAGGGATCCACAGAGCCCGGCTGGCAGAAAGGCAGCTGGAGTCCCGAGAGCAGGGTGCCTTCAGCAGAGTTGGCAGCACTGGCTGGCACAGGTCGCGGTTTCTGGGCTCTGCCCAGCAGCTTGCATCATGTTGTGGACCAGTGTGGTGGGTCCTCTCTTCTTGCAATCTTCCAGGATAGCTGTGATGCCCATCGCCCGAGAGTTCTCTCCAGACCTGGTCCTGGTGTCAGCTGGGTTTGATGCTGCTGAGGGCCACCCAGCCCCACTGGGTGGCTACCACGTTTCTGCCAAATGTAAGGGGGCCGCCGAGGGACAAGTGTGGGAGATGTCAGCTAGGATGGGGGCGCACATATCACCACTGAAAGGGATGAGGGCCGTGTAAGGGCTGGAGCTGGTCTGACTAGCACAGCCAGGCCCAGGCCATTTCACGACCCAGGGCCGACACGTGGAAGCTCCCACACAGAGCTCCCCACCCTCATCGTGTGGTTTCCGGAGGGGAACAGTGGGGAGCAGCACTGTCTGGACAGGGGGCCATTGGGCCTGGCACAGAGAAGAGGTGGGGGCCCAGGAAAGACGTGGTGGAGTCCATGGTGGGTGTGAGGCCTGCCACGTGCAGCTGTGGGGCCTTGTGCGTCTCTTCATCTCTCTGAGCTCTGAGCGGGACGCCAGTGCGTTTGGCGTAGGATTCTGTGTGAGAGCGTGTTGCCTTTGAGTCATGATTTATAAGTGGGGAAGCATCCTGGACACCATGGAACATGGGCTGGCCCCCCCACCCCCCAACGCTCAGGTGTCTCCCCACCAACCTAGGTTTTGGGTACATGACGCAGCAGCTGATGACCTTGGCAGGAGGCGCCGTGGTGCTGGCCTTGGAGGGTGGCCACGACCTCACGGCCATCTGTGATGCCTCTGAGGCCTGCGTGGCTGCTCTTCTGGGCAACAAGGTGAGCTGCTCCCTCAGCCTTTCCTGCTCCCGTAGACAGTGGCCCAGCCCCCAGGACCTCCCAGGCCCAGCGGAGGGGAGGGGGTCAGGCAGGGGAGCGAGGGCGCACAGCTCAGGCCCGTGGCCAGTCTCCTGGCCTGGCAGAGCCAACAGCACATATGCATTGGCGTTTGTATTGAGAAGGCCGAGGTCCTAGCAGGGGAGAGAGCTGGGCCTTGGCTTTCCGGGGGCTGGTGACTGACGGACCAGCTTTTGTAGGTGGATCCCCTTTCAGAAGAAAGCTGGAAACAGAAACCCAACCTCAATGCCATCCGCTCTCTGGAAGCTGTGATCCGGGTGCATAGTGAGTGTGCAGATGGGCCGCCTGCCAGGCCCGCAAGCGGGAGGACTCCGGGCTCCACTACCCTAGTGCCAGGCTGCCGGGGTTCCCATCCTAGCCACACCAGGGGCACTGCTGTTGGTCTGGAGTGGGATTTCTGTGCCCACCGTAACAGGAGCGGAAGGCAGGCCCGTGCCGGACTTCCCAGTCCTCTAGCTCATCTTGAGCCACAGCCCTGCACAGGAGACAGGCGAGGGGGAGTACTCGGGCCTGGTTCCCCATAGGCCTGGTCCCCATTCTTGCCTTCAGTCCTGGCCACCGAGCCATTGGGAGCTCTGCCTGCTTAGGGGCTGGGTCCCAGAATAACCCCCATATTTGGGAAGCATTGTAAAGTTTGATCTTTACCACGTGATCTGTTGAGTGAGACCTGGGCTGTATGCGAGGGATACAAGAATGAATAAAAAGCTCCTTGCATCTAGAGCTTGGAGGGGCCGGGGATTTAGCTCAGTGGTTCTGGCACCTGCCTGGCAAGCACAAGGTCCTGAGTTCACTCCCTGGTACCCCCTAAAATAGAAAGCTTGGCTGGCGAGTGGCCTGGGACAGCCCTCCCAGGTGTCAGGGTCTGTGCCTTGGTGCCCCAGGCACGGCAGCCAGCTGGGTGAGCGCTCCCAGGGTCCAGAGGGGCTGTGCGGGCAGCCATGCTGATGCTGGGCCCCGGATGTTCCTGCCACGGCCACACTCCTCCTTAGCTGGGGGCTACAGGACCCCATCTGTGTGGTGACTGACAGAGCCCGCCTAGCCACGGTGGGTCCTGCTGGCACCCAGGATCCCAGCGCCCCAGAGAGTGGGCAGAGGCAGTCTATGAGCCAAACAGATGGCAGAAAAGGTTGGGCACCTGCACGAACCCCCAAGCACGTTGAACCTGCTCTCCAGGGCTGCTGAGGTCAGGGCTGTTGCACTGAGGATGGGGCTGTCAGGGACAATGACCCCTGGCTGAGGACGCACACCTGTTCTTGGGTGAGAGTGATGGCTCGTTCTCCTCAACCCTCCTGACCCAGCCTCTCGCTCCAGGTAAATACTGGGGCTGCATGCAGCGCCTGGCCTCCTCTCCGGACATCTGGGCACCCAGGGTACCAGGGGCTGATGCAGAAGTAGAGGCTGTGACTGCACTGGCATCCCTCTCTGTGGGTATCCTGGCTGAAGACAGGTAATGCTAGGCCCCTGGACCATGCCATGGCCTCTCACTCCCTTGAACCTTCCCCGTGCTGCCACCCTGAACCACCCTGGCTTCGTGGCCATGGCTGTGAGGGCAGCCCCACAGAGGCCTGCCTGCAACACCCCACCTTTGCCCCCGTAGGCCCTCGGAGCGACTGGTGGAAGAGGAAGAACCGATGAATCTCTGAGCCTTGGAGTAGATCAGCCTGTCCACCTCACCCTTCAGACGTGGCTCTCTCCGAGCCCTACCACCAGCCCCATTCCTAGGTTGTCAGAGATCACATGGCAGGTAGTTGGGGGCAGAGAACAGCCTGCTTACCAGCCACCCCACCCAGTGAGCTAGAGAGGGCCCCTGGGCCTAGGATGGGGAGCAGAGAGGTCCCCGAGAGGAGGCAGGCTGGGTACCAGCCTGAGCAGGGCTCACTCAAGAGCAGGGAGCCCTGGCCTGGGCCCAGCCGCGGCCTCCACCCTCAGGACTGCACAGAGGACTGCCTCGGGTGGGCCGTCCTGGACCACTATTCTTGGCTCTGCAGACCCGACTTTGCACACAGCCCCAGGCTCCGCGCAGAAATGTGAACTTAGCATCCGCCAGGGAGGCCCCTTCACGGTGCTTCAGGCTGGCTGGGAGGGCAGGGGCTCCCCACTCCCGTGTGCAGGGGCAGTCACCCCCTCCGCCGCCTCTGGAAGCTTCCTGTGCCCCTGGGCACTGAGCGCTCCTCTGAGATGCTGAGAGCCATCACTTGCAGACCTCCCATCCAGCTGCTGCCTAACCAGAGGCCGCCCTGTGCCAGCCATCTCAGCTCCCTGGTGGGGCAGACGGGTGCTGTCACAGTCCTGTGCTTCCTGACAGATGGTGGCGAGCCTGCATCTCCCCTCAGAAGCACAGCACGACCCCAGGGACTCCCTGTCACTGCCCTCTCCATGAGCCTTCTGTTTTTCTGGGGTCTCCACCCCTGCCCTCTCTCCTGCCCGACATAGGACTAGCTTGGCCGAGGGGGAAGAGGGTGGGTGAGTAGACAGACATGGGGAGGGGAGACTGCCCTGGCGAAGTTTTCAAGGCTTTTGGGGTCTCTGCCTGGGGCCAAGAAGGAAAGTATTTGTGTATGTGTGAATGAGTGTGTGTGTGTGTCTTCCCTAGGACCATACCTTGTGTATGTATGCATGTTTTTGTAAAAAAGAAAAAAAATGGAAAAAAATCTGAACAATAAATGTTTTATTTGCTTTAATGTCCAGTGAGTGGAGTGCCATCAGGAGGTGGACCCATGGCACAGGGCCGGGGTCGGGGCACAGGTCTGGCAGGCTCGGGGCCCCTCCAGCCCCTGCCTTTGCATGCATGGCTGCCACCCTGAACTCAGTGCTGCCTCCCCTTGCCAGGAGGAAGAGGGGACAGTCCTGGGCGGAACCACAGATGGAAGGGCCCTCCTGGGGACCCGGGTGCTGAGACCCAGCTTGCCAAGGCCTCCCAGAGGCTTGTGAGGCAGACACACCTGGGCTTATGTCCCATCTGGGTGCTCAGCTAAGTCACACTGACTGTCTCCTGGGGCCTCTGCGCTACTAAAGGCGCCAGAATTAGACAGTGTTTCTGGCTGCTTCCTGCCCGAATGCACTGAGGCTTCGTAAGCGTACACCGAGCCGAGCCGGGAAGAGAGCATTCAGGAGGCAACAGGCTGGGACAAGCCCACGCTGGGTTATCAGAGGGAGGTCCTGGCACGGCCAGCACCCGAGTTCCTGGCCCTGAGCCCTGAGCGCCTGGCAGGAGTGGAGGGAAGGTGTGCTCGCCTCTCCCATCTGCCCAGCCTTGGGGCTGGAGAGTGAATGTTGCAGGGACTGCTGGGCTGTGCCCGGGGCACCCTCACCTAGCTGGGGTGGAGGGGCGCTAGGAGGGCTGAGCTGGTGGTTCTGTGCCCAAGCTGGAGGCACTGCCCCTGGCCCTGCCCCCAGGATACAGCTTTGGAAACTAGTTATCTCAAATAGCTAGATAGCCCCCCACCACCAGGCCCCACCTGTCACTCCCACAGCACCCCTGGCCCTGCTGTCAACACGCCTACCCACGAGAAACCAGCAGAGGCTGTCGGATACAAATGACTGCTGTATTTCTGCTAAAGTGACAGTGACACAGATAAGGCAAAGAACTGGGCAGACGTCAGGTGGGAAAGGAGTAACGTGCAGAACGGTAACCTAACATAAAAGATGCATGTAGCAGGGCCCTCCCTCCGGTGAGGTGAGCCTGCGGCCAGCACACAGGCAGAAGAGCAGTCCTTCAAGGCAGTGAGAGAAGGGCAGTGAGGAGGGTGGGAGCAGGCTGCCAGGGGCAGTGCGGAAGCACCGGGCTGGCAGAGGAGGAGCCCACAGGGCTCCCCTGGGGGCGCAGTGCAGGACCCTTAGTGTCCTCATTTGCAGAACCCGCTCTGGGCTGTGTAGACGTGTCAGGAATGGTGCTGGCCTGGCCGGAATACACGGGAGCCCAGCTCTGGTGGGAGGGTGGGGGCAGGGGCACTGAGCTGTCCACTCACCGCCCAGGCCTTGGGGAATGTCACCTCCCTCAGCCTGCTGACACCTGCCATCCCTCCCCTCAGAGACAACAGGTTGGGGATGCGGAGGACCAACTGGGCTGGGGGCAGAGATGCCTCACTTGACCCGAGCACCCTGTTTCCCAGCCCAGCCTTGGCAGAGCCCAGGGCAGCCAGGAGCAGACCGCCTACTCCTGTGCAGTCAAAGCCTCCAACCGACCCAGGCCACTGACTGCCCACGCCCTGCTCACGAAGGTTCCTCACCGCATGCCAGCAAAGTTGATCCCTTTGGAAGGAGCCTAAGCTGCCCTCCAGCCAGGCCGAACGGCAACACAGATGGACCCCCTTTTCCTCTGCACCCAAAAGGGGACCAGATTCCTGGGAAACCACACAGGGCCTGCCGCGTATCTTCCGCCACGGCTCTGGGGTTTCCGGAGCTGGGAGCGGGCTCACTGCATGTCTCAGGCTGAGTTCAGGTCGTGAGAGCCCCAGGCCACAGCGACAGTGCTGCCAGGTCAGAAGTCACTAAGGATACTGATGTCGGCGAAGTCAGCCCGGTAGCGGTGGGCGTAGAGGCTGAGCAGGAAGGCCCACTTGAAAGAAACGAAGCTCCAGACACAGGACAGATAGTAGCTGGTGGGGTCTGTGAAGCCTGCAGTGGAAGAGGAGCCCCACGGTGACACCAGGGTCCTGCCCAGAGCCGCGCAGCAGGCCACCCGCCCACCACTGAATCCCCATAGAAAAGAGAACTTCAGGGTGTGCAGGCAGGAGCCGGGCAGGGCAGGCCAGGGCTGGCCAGTCGCAGGTGTGTGCCACCCACGCAGCTTGGGTGACGCATACTCTGGGACACTTACAGCCTGCTTCTTAGCATCACTAACTACCCTTGGGCACAGGGAGGGGCCTCTAGCTATTTCCTGTCACAGCCACTAGAGGGCACTCCCTCCCAGAGCTAGGCAGACAGCTGCCCCACTGACTCCTCCCATTCCAAAGGGCTGGTGCTGTCAGTCTCCCTACTTTAAAAAAATCCCAGGGATAGGGAAGTCAAATGCTGCCCAGTCTCAGGCACATCAGGCAGACAGGGCAGGAATCGCGGGTCCCACTCCTGCCCACCCTCTACTGTCCTGGGGTGGCACTCACTCTGGTGCTGGGTGATGGCCAATGTGAGGAAGGTGCAGAAGGCAGCGACGGAGATGGCCGCGAAGAGCACACCCACGAAGAAGAAGCCACGCAGCCCCTTGAGCCAGGTCCTCCAGTAATCCTGCATGTACATCACGTGTGTCACCAGGGCCCACAGCGCCAGCACACCTGAGGGACAGATCTGTCAGCAGGCCCACGTGGCCACCTGCCGCGGGCAGCCCCTCTTCACCTGTGTCCCTCAAGTCGCCTGGGACCCCAGGACCCTTCAGGTGCGCCTGGCCACACCTCTGTACACAGTAACATGATCTGACTCGGCCCCCCAATTCTTGTGCTCCTCTCAGGACTGGAGGCCACCACCTCCAACTCTTAGGATGCAGCCAAGCACTTGGGCAGCAGGGATCTCCTCAAATTCTCTGCACCAGTCCTGCAAGATGAGGAAGCCCAGCCATGTGGCTCCCACGGACCCTCTGCACCTAAGTAACCCTGCCTTGCTCTTGGCCCGGCCTTATCCCCTTCAGTGGACAGCAAGGACGACACGCCGGCACTTTCCCTGGGCCTGCCCTGAGCGTGGACCGCCTGGGATGCCAGCCGCTGCTCTGTGAATGCAACAGAACATGAAACAATGCTCTGTGCCAGGCAGTGCCTGCTGGTGAGGCCCCAAGAGTGGCACAAATAACAGTTCCACTGGCAAAGGTCTGGAGCAGGGCCGGGGCTCTCAGCAAGGGAGGGGAGCCAGCTCCCAGCGGCTGGCCCTGGGTGCGGGTCACAGCTGCCACATCCCAAGTGGCAGGAGACCTTTCACAAGGCAGCTGCAGAGCCTCTGAGTCCAGGGGCTTCCGAAAGCAGAGGCCTCCCACACGTGCCAAGGACAGCCATCTGACTGGGAGAATGGTTCCTCTGGGCAGGAGAAGGAGAAGGGGGGAGTGCTTTGATGGCATCTGTGCCATCTGTACTTGTTGGCCCGGCAGTAAGTGCAAGGGCATTCATTAAATTGTCTGTGCTCCTTCACATGCCTGGCCTATGTTCAAGTTTGCAAAAGTTAGAAAGAAAAGGGCAGAGCAAACTAGCAGGTACACTAGTGACCAATTCAACTGTCACCCTTTGGGCATACCTGCAAGTGGCAAACTCCCATGGGACTGCAGGCCCGGCCTCCACGTGCCCGCGTGGGTGAGCCCGAGAACCTGCTCTGGACTATGAGGGGCTTGCAGCTTCCTCACCACCATCTGACTCCAGCCGCTCAGCTCGGGCCCTGCCTGCCCTCAGCCTTCCGCTGGGGCCGTGAGCCCGGCATGTGGGCTCCAGCCCTGAGCCAAGCCAAACATGTCCCCTCCCTGCCTGCCTGGGCCTGCGTGGGCAGAATATAACCCATGGCATCTGCTTCCGCTTCACCCTACATGATCTAGTCTGGGGTCCTCAACAGATGCCAGTTCTGTGGAAGATGATTTTCCCACAGATCTATGGGGGGATAACTCAAGTGCATTATAGTCACTATGCATTTTATTACCATTACATTGGATTCTCACAAGGAGCGCAACCCTAGATCGCTCCCACTGGCGGTTCACAGGAGGCTGGAGCCCACGAGCACAAGATGCCTTGCGGGTCTGACAAGAGGGGTGCTCGGCTGGCGCCGTGAGCAGGACCGGCCTGCCAGTCTGCTGGCATCTGAAGCTTTCGCTTGGGAGGGTTGTTTGGTTTCTCCCTTTTTGGGGGTTTGGGATGCTGGGGGTTAACTTGGGGCCGTGATGGAGCTGAGCACATCTCCACCCCTGAGTTACATCCCCAGGCCCGTTTGTTTGTTTTCTTTGTTCTTTTTTTTTTTTTTTTTTGAGACAGGGTCTCACTTTATAGTTCAGGCTGGCCCTGAGCTCAGCCTCAAACGCACATCACAGCAATCCTCTTGCCTCTGCCTCTCCAGTGTTGGGATTACAGGCGTGAACCACCATGCCCGGCAGTGTGGTATGTGGTACTGGTTGCTGCTGGGCTGAGTCTCCACGCCCAGTACTGTTATGTGGTTACCGGGGAATTGAACCCAGGGCCCTGCGCTTGCAAGGCAGGCGATGGAACCACTGAGCTATATCCCCAGGCCCCCGTTTGTATGTTTTCTTAAGGGGCCCTGGGGAGAGGTTTATTGTCATTAAGCACATTCACTAACAGTGGATGGCACCTATTGATCTGCGATCTTTGATCTTTGACAAGCCTGCTCTCCCCTCTGCCTGACACGCAGAGGCCGAGCAGATGAGCCCTATGGTCTTCCCCATTCAAAGGTTCTAGAAGCCAGCTAAGGGGGAAACAAGAGGTCAGACCATCTCTCTGTGACTCAGCAATTTGGGGCTTAGGAAATGTTGAAATAGGAGCCTGGAAAGATGCCACCCTTAGTCTCTGGCCATGACGCAGGAGTTCCCCAAACTCCCACCTCTCATCTTCCAAAAACAATGCAAGCAGGAGAAAAAAGAAGATAGACACTTTGGGCACTTCCAGTCCGGTTCCTTGTTAATAAGCAGGCATCTGTCCCCTGCTCCAGCCCCTCCCACAGGCCTCCTCCAGCCTGGAGCGGGCTCGAAGCCCTGGCTCTCACAGCTCCCCCGCAGGTCTCCCCCAGAGGGCACAGGGGAGGTGGCGAGCCTCCCTGGCCCCCTCACATCTTAGGCGGGAGGCCACTGCCCTTCCCTGGGATGCTCGGGGGCCCTAGGAAGTCTGGTCTGCAGAGCTGGGGCCCCAGCCCCACCTTGGTCCAGCCCTTGCCAACCTCTCTGTCAGTCCATTCCACCTGCCGGACTTCAGAGCGCACAGGTTGGCAGTGGAGGCCCTGGTAGCGTGGCTGGAGGTGAGATGCCCAAGAGAGGCCACGGGGAAAAGAGACCAGACGGACCCAGCCTGGGTGGGGACTCCTGTTCCCCTGTCCCAGGGAGCAAAGAGGTCCCAAGCCTCAAAACTGCTCCTTCACAGCTCAGGCGGAGAGGACACGGAGCCATCTAAACTCCCGGGAACTTCCCACTCTTTCTCCCTTGCCTTGGTCTACAGACCCAGCGCAAGCATGTGTGTCGCTACGGTTCCCACAGCACTGCCAGAGTAGGTGGGTCCCACACAGCCTTCCCATGCAACCAGCCTTTCTCTGCCACTGCTTCCCAGAGGGAGTCAGGATGGCACAGGCCGCCTCTTCCCAAATGCCATGCCCACTGTGCCCAGGGCCCCAGAAGCCCTGCCTGACCCTGGGCAGAGGGACAAGCACCCCGGGGCTGGCCTCTGGTGACTCAGCAACCTCTGGGCCACAAGATGCTGAGTCAGAAGTAGAAAGCTCACAAGTCAGGAACCTGCTGACAACTTCACCCAAAACAGGAAGAAGGCTGGACAGCTGCAAACCTCCCAGAACCCACTCGGGACAAGGGGGTGTGCCGCCCTGGCCTGGCAACCCCTCCTCTACGGCTCACCACCACCGCCAAGAAGTGCTGACTACCACAGCCACCTCTGGTGGCCACAGACTGGACCAGTGCCTCTCTCGGAAGGTGGTGCCCCAGCTGGCCTGGCTCAGTCTGGGGGCGGGGAGAGGGCAGAGTCTGGGGCAGAGAGGTGCCCAGACAACTCCCTGGAGTTCAGGGCGCAGCCTCTCCACAGCCCGGGCAGCGTGGAGACAGAGCTTCAGGGGGTAGACAGCACGCTGCATCCCAGACGCAGAGCAGAGGCAGGCGTGTTTTGGGTGGCATCTCCTCCCAACGCCCCGATGAGGAAACTGAGGCCCAGGAGGTACTGCTCGCTCGGGCAGGTAGGGCTCCTCTCCTTCCCTCCTTAATGCACAGCTCTGACCCAGGGCTGGCCTGCCCCTCCCTTCCCAACACCCACCTGCTTATCTCGGGCCTCAGCAAAGCACCCATGGGTGCCAGCTGCCCTTTCCACAGGGGAGAGCAGTGTGGCCAGCGGGAATCACGGGCGGGAACGCAGGCTGAGCAGATATGGCGGGCTGCCTAGGGCCCAGGAGGCCACAGGGCAGTCCCATCCAGGAAATCCACCCGCCCCTTCTCGGTGACCTGGTACCTTGCTTGGTATGGTAAGGCTGGAGCCATCCATGTCCCTCTCACCAGCTGTAACCCCACCTGTGTTCCTTTTCAACCCAGAGCTGGTGTCCATTAAGTTGAGGGGCCATGGGTGAATTATTTTTAGTCATCACCCCACTTAAAGACACCTGGGCAGAGGATTCTGTAACAGAACAAGATCATCATATGTAAAAGGCCCTATCATTATACACACTTTATTCCCCAAAAGTCTTTTCCCACACATATTACTTCATGAAGCTGCTGTAAGCCTGCACAAATAATTTACGTACAGTAAGCCTCAGTTTTCTTATCTATAAAATGGGCCTAACAATGACTTCTTCATTGGGCTAAGGTAAAGGTCTGATGATCTAATAGAAACGAAAAGCTTAACAGCTCCTGACACAAAGAAAACATTGGGGAAAAAAAAAGCATTAGGGGCTGAGGATTTAGCTCAGTGGTATTGCATCTGCCTGGCAAGCAGAAGGCTCTGAGTTCAATTCCAGGTACCAGAAAAAAAAAATTAATACAGGGTAAATAGAAATATTACTTTTTGTTCTTATACCACTCTCATGGCACACAGAAATTAAATTTCTCCCGAAGTTGCACACCAGGTTCACAGCAAGCCGAGCCCCGGGCTTCCCCACCGGATGCCCTCAACACCTGCTTTTCGCCCTGGCCCAGGAGGGTGGGCTCGGTCTGGCGCACTTAGCAGAGGAACAGCTGACCGACCGCACGGAAGTTAACGTCGGGTGCGCGGCGGCGCAGTCCTCGCAGGCCGGCGAGCGGCCCCGCGGCCGCCCCGGCCCGCTCCTTTCCCACGGAGGTCCGGGGCCCGGGGGGCGCGGAGCAGAGAGAGGACGCCGTGCGGGCGGAGGGCGGCGGCGGCGCCCGGGCGTCCCGGGGCCCATCCGCGCCCGCGCCGCCCAGGGGCGTCCCGCGTAAACACCGGAGGACCGCGGTGCTGACAGGCCCGCCCCGCTCCGCCGCCCAGCCGCGCCGGGTACCTGCGAGCCCCCCCATGGCCGCCGTCCCCGGCTGTCGGTAGACCACGGTCCAGACGAGGAAGATGGAGAAGCCGGCCGCGGAGCTGACGCCGGAGTAGGCGGCGCGGAGGCCGAGCTGCCTCCGTGACGGGGCCATGGGGCTGTGGCGGCGGCGGCGGCGGCGGAGTCACAGGTGCGGGGCGAGCCCAGCCCAGGCCGGCGCCCGCGCTCCGCCCCGGCCCGCCCCGCGCGCCGCCGGCACAGCGCCCTCCCCGGCCGGAGGCCGCCTGCGCCGGGCCGTCCGCGCAGCTCCCCGCTCGGCTCCGCCCCCGGAGGCCGGGACGAGCCCCTGTGGTGACTGGTTTTTAATTTTAAAACTTAACCCCTGAATAGGAGACTCGTTTAAAATTTATGATTTAAATTGCTCCTTAAAAGTTAATGCCTAAAAAGGGCTGAGTGTGTAGCTCAGTGGTAGTGCGCTGGCCTGGCATGCACAAGGCCCGGGGTTCTATCCCCAGCACAAATAGGAACACAAAAGTAATAGCGATAAGAAGAAGAAATATAAAAGTACACAGTGGAATATAAACTCTGTGAGCAGGGAACGTGTTTTGTCCACACCCGCACCTACTACATCAGAACCCCGTAATAAGCATCTGTTGACTATGTAGGTGTGAGTGAAGGGAAGAATTAACAATAAAGGGGATTATACAGAAGGATCTGGGAGGGGGGGACCTGCGTAGGTATCAAACCGCATTTGCCTACTTTAGAATAACCTAGGGGAGCATCTCTAAAAATTAATGAAATTTGCCGGCCATGCGGTGAATGCATATAATCCTAGCATTCTGGGAGGCTGAAATCGGAGGATCTCAAGTTCAAGCCCAACCTGAGCAACTCAGAGAGCTCCTGTGTCAAAACGTTTAAAAATGAAAAAGGGCTGTGGATATATAGCTCAGTGCAAAGTCCGGGACTCAATCCCTAGTAAGACAGAAATTATTAAAAATTTATTCCACCCCTGCCTATTAAATTTTGAATCTTGAGGTGGATTGTTTAAATGAGAAGAGATTTTAATGCAAGAGCTGGGTACTCAGCCTTTCTTTAGGGGCTGCTGGTCACTGACAGCGGATACTGAGTTCTGTGGCTCAGAGGTGGGCAGGACAGACAACACCCAACAGTGGGAACAGGATGTGTGTCCAGAGCCCACCAGAAGAAATGACATGACAGGGTCATGTCAGGACCCTAAATGACATGACAGGAGACTAAACGGTTTGGTGGAGACTCATGCCCAGCAGCAATCACTACCACATACCACAGTGCAGGGCCTGGTGGCTCACACCTGTAATCCCAGCACTCGGGAGGCAGAGGCAGCAGGATTGCTGTGATGTGAGCTGGAGGCTGAGCTGAGGGCCAGCCTGAACTACAAAGCAAGACCCTGTCTCAAAAAGAAAAGAAAAGAAATAGGGCCTGAAGGTGACCTGCTCATGAAGAAGTAGAAGCAGAAGCTCTTTGCCTCTTGGTGTCCCCATGCCCGGAACACAGGGCAGCAGGAATACCTGCCTCAAGAACCGTGAAGAAGGGTCTGTGCTCAGCTCCAGGACATCCTAGTACATAGTCAAAAGGCAGCAATGGCCAAGATGATGAGAGCCTTTGGGGTTGGCTCAGGCAGAGGCAGAGAAGGCAGAGTGAGCCGATTCCAGACACACTGAAGTCCGGTGAACCTGAAGGTCAGGTGGGAATTTATTAGCTGGGCCAACAGAGAGGAGAAAAGCAAAACATTTTAGGAATACCGAGGCCTTAGGAGCAGACTTGGTGTGTGACAGAGTGAGATAATTGTGTAACAAGAGCTGGGGCCTGGGTCGGACAAGAAAGTCAAGGTCAGGTTGAAGATTTTTTTCTAAAACATTGGAATAATGAGGAGCTCTCAAAGAGCTTAAGACTCACATGGACCAAAGGCCCAGCTTTCCCATTTATTGTGGGCTCCTGCGCCCGTTCCCTGACTCAGTGAGGCCCTGTGAAAGAAACAATCTATATCTGTGCCCTGCATGGTGTCACCGCCAGTCACATGTGGCTACTGAGTCACCCAGGTGGCTAGTGAGACAGTAGAGCTGAAGTTTTCACTGTATTTAATTAATTTTAATAACTGATGTGGCTAATAGTACCGCCTGAACTCTCAGGACCCCTACTGCTATATTTGTTTAAAGGGGATGATGATTCCTCATAAATGTAAAGGCCAAGATATACCGAACTAGATGCTGCATGCGCCTAGTTCTAAGCACTCAGCACAGCAGTTTGACAAATTATTAACGTTGCTGTTGACATTGCTTATCCTTGTATTATTGAACGAGATAGCACGAGATAAACTATCTTGGGAAAATTAGACTGTGATGTCCAGGTTAGATTTGAAGGAAGAGCACATTCACAGGCTATTTCAGTGTTAGGTGTTGGGTAATTGAGATCTTATCTGGATAAAGGCCTTGAGGGTGGGATAGAGGGAAGGACTCTGGAGCTTTGAGCTGCGGAGCGCACAGAGCTCAGCTTCCTTTCCGTGGTCCTTTCAAGGAGCACCCCGCCCCCACCCAGGACAGATATCCTGCATACTGCACAGTGCAGAGGCCGCTGCTGCCCTCCAGAGCCTGTGCAGGCTGTCTTCTGTGCACAGGACCCACTGAGTCTGAGCTACACTCCCAAGCTCCTTGCCTTTGCTTTGATGCCCGGGGCTTGAGGTCTAAGCAATGGACCGAAGGCAGGAGCGATGTGTGCTGCTCCAGGCTGAGCTCATGACGGTCTCTGCACACTGATGGTCCTCCCCTCTCTGCTGATCTCACAGGCCACATGCTGAGGATGGCAGTGCCACACGATGGAAGAGGCCGGGGCCTTGGGCGAATGAATGGACGGAGCAGAGCTGCCCTTCTATTCCCTGTTGATGGACTTTCAATGCATAAGACCTTGATTGTAGGATGCCACTGGGAACTGAGTTATCCTGATCTTAAAAAAATAACTACCAGAACCTGGCACTGCCCTGCTGCTGTCCCCACATAGCTTCCTGTGGCTTGTAGGGAAAACAGATCAAGGTCTTGCCAAATGCAACCAGCCTTACTCTGCTCGCTCGACTTCAGACATACTTCCTTCTGTCTCTGGAGTGTGCCCCTTGCTGCTGCCCCTTTGTACTTTGCTCCCGGAGAGCTCTTCTCTGGAGCGTTCATCGTTCAAGTCTCAGCTCACATTTCCTTCCAAGACTGGAGATCTCTGACAGCCTCTATACCGTAGCGTCCTTCCCTGCTCCTTCATCTTCCTCAGCCCTCGCCAGCCTATAAATTGTCTTAGGAACTTATCCCTTCCACCGCCCTGCCATCCTGTCAGAATGCAGCATGGAGGACAGTCTCCGTGAGGGGCTTTCTCTCTTAGGACAGCCACTTTGTCCCGATTTGCCTGAGACATTCCTGGTTTTATCACTAAAAGTCCCATATCCCAAGAAGTACCTCACTGGAGGGCCGGAGAGTTAGCTCAGTGGTTCCGGCGCCTGTCTTGCAAGCGCAAGGACCCGGGTTCGATTCCCCGGTTACCACATAACAATACTGGGTGTGGAGACCCCACACCCAGCAGCAACCAGTACCACATACCACAGTGCCGGGCCTGGTGGCTCAGGCGTGTAATCCCAGCACTCAGGAGGCAGAGGCAGGAGGATTGTGATGTGAGTTTGAGGCTGAGCTCAGGGCCAGCCTGAACCACAAAAGCGAGACCCTGTCTCAAAAAATCCGAAAAAAAAAAAAAAAAAAAAAAGAAGTACCTCACTGGAGATAAAACAATGGTGGTAATTCTTCCTTATTGCCTTGATCACTTTTGTATTCCCCATACTAAGGACAACATCAGGCGCCGAGGTTGTAACTCAATAAAGACCTTCCAAATGTACAGACTGTCGGGTGGTCCTTGGAGAATTCTTCCCTCCGGGCTCCAGGGGGCAGCCTTCTCCACCCTGTGCCTTTACGCCCAGCTATGCCAGGCTGGGTTAAAAACTTCTGTACATACAATGGGCTGTGAGTTCCACAAGTATCTCCCCACAGCTCCTCGTGGAGTTCAAGGCTGCGGACCCCGGTTCTGGCAGCCTGAGGCATAGGGGCTTCCCTTTCCCACCAACCTTTCCTTCTGGACAGCGCGAGGAGAGCAGCAAGGCCTGTCACAGGAAGGGCCGCAGCTTGGCTTCTCAGGCCAGAGTGAAAGCCCGAGTCTGGCTTCTGGCTGGGCCCCCACCTCTCTGTCTCCACTAGTCGCCCAGAGAACTACATGGGGGCATGATTTTAAGTGAGACAAAGCCGAAGCAGCTGCTACAAAGATACTGGCACAGCTGCAGAGGGCTCGGAAGGGCCCGGTTGTTCTCCGCAGACCTCCATCCCTGTGCTCGAACTTCCAACACAGGTACCTGCCTCGATTTTCTTTCCCGTCCCCTGGGAGGCTGCTGCTGGTTAAGGAAGGGCGGAGGCGGTTCACCTGCAGTTTATCTCCGCGTGGACTTGAGCCTGGGGAGCAACGGGGCCGATTCGCTCAGGTGAGCCATGGACGCTGTGCAGGGCGGAGTGAGGCCAGCTGTGCTGGGGCACTGTGGGGGCAGTGACGCTTCCCAAAGGGCAAAAGGCAGCAGGCTCATGAATGCTCCTCTCGGCTGACTCCCCTGGAGTCCAGCTGTCTAGAGATAAGGCATCACTGGTGCCCTGTTCAAAACAGGGTCCAAAACTGGCCCTGGAAGAGGTTCCAGTGACCACGTCTGCTGAGGCTTCCTGGGGGAGGAAGGGACAGACCAGCGATGCAGGGAGACAGCATGCGACATGGAGATCGGTCAGAAAGTGAGAAGGCACCTGGGTGGAAGAGGGGGACTCGGTAGCCCTGTGTCATTCAGGAAACCTGGCCTGCGGACTCTGCCTAAAAGCCGGACCCTGCAGGGCACTGCAGAGCAGAGCAGTTCCGACCCTCCGGCCCTTCGCACTCTCCGAATCCATGTGAGCACTCTGTCTGAGTGAGGGGCCCACATGGGGCAGGGGAATGGTGTGGCTGTTGCTGGGTGAAGGCTGGCTCCCCATTCACCAAGGCTCAGGAGGCCGGGCCTGGGCAGAACTAAGCTGTTAGGGAACATGAGCATGGGCCGCGGGCCATGCCGGCGGGGTTTCAGCAGAGCACACAGTCCAAACTGTCCCCTTCTGCTGGAGGTGGAGGCCCGAGGCGGAGGCCGAGGGGGAGGGCAGGAAGAGCTTCCTGAAACCCGGGTGGGAGGCCTGAGTAGCTGGGCAGCCTGTCCTCCCCAGGGAGGCACTAGGAATGGCCTGAGCCTGTTGCTCAGCCGGACTGCGGACCCCCACACTTTCTCCTTCCCTGTCTGGGACCCCCTTCTCATTTCTCCTCTGGTCTTCTGTCAGATCCCTCCAGAGGAAGGAAATGGGCAGTGGGTCTGATGCCAGGAGGTCTTTGGACGACACAGCTTCCTCTCTGGCCCCAGCAGTGGGATTTGGAAGTGGGGTTGGGACCCCTGGCCCGATCGCCTGGTTATCCATTTCCACCTTCGCCCCAGCCAGTTCTCTGGACAGAGCCTGAGCTACCCACCTGGCCTGCAGACAGAACTGGGCATCCTCTGGCCACGGCCTCAGCTCCACTGGGACTTCGCCCACAAGGTCCTGCAGTCACCTTTAGAGCCTCTGAAACCAGGGGACAAAGAGGGGGCAGGTCCGAGGCCTGAACAGAGGCATCTAAGTGGAAGATATGGGAAAGGCTGAGGTGTGGAGAAGGGGGAAGCAGCTGGGAGGCGGTGGGAAGTTCAGGCTGGCACCGGCGGAGGCTGGGGAATGAAGCAGGTTGGTGAAGGGCACAGGACGGACAGGATAGAGGACAAAGTGAGTCTGAGGGACAGTGGTCAAAACTGGACCAGAGCAGCCATCTCAGAGCACTGAGCACTCAAGGTCAGGGGCAGGTGTCCTGAGAGTGTGCGCATGCACACGCGCATGCGCGCACACACACACACACACACACACACACACACACACACGCACACACACGAAAAGCTGAAGCTGGGGAGAGAAAGCAGTAGCTAATATCTGCACATGCGTAAAACACCACATTCACTGTGGGGACAGTCCTGCTTTCTGCTTTAGGGACATGTCCAGGGGTCATCTCCCCTCCTGCTTTCCTGTCTTCTCCCGCCTCTCTCATCACTGGCCATTGTTGCCCACCACACTTCTGCTCAGTGACTGGCACACATGGGCAGCATAGGGAAGAGCTGAGCAATGTGCTTTCAGGAAGGTGCAGGTGTCCCCAGTGCGTTCCCAGCTGGCCCAGCCCTGCCTGGGAGCCCTAGCTTGCCCACCTGACAGCCTGGAGAGGGCAGGAGCCTGCACTGTCACTAGCGGCTCATGAGTGCCCAGCTATGCCCTCCTGGCCTAGGAAGCTTCGGCTTGGTGCCCGTAAACATTCCAGTGCCCTGCATCTGCCCCCACCCTAGGAATGGGTAGGGGAGGAGAGGAGAGAAATGAACCAGAACACTGCTGGAGGAAGGGCAGAGCCTGGGCGGTCAGAGGGCCACTGCCTCCAGGACCCAGCGTCCCAGGTGAGGTTACCTGGGTCCTGTTACCAGCCAGCCTCGCGGGAGGGAGAAGCGAGGGGAGGCCTGCGGCAGGCTCTCTGAACTGCGGGTTGTCTCCTCGCGGCTCCTGCCTGCAGCCCTCCTGGAGGCCTATTTGTTAAAACCCCCTCCGGCCTCACTCTCCTTCCCATTCACCAACCTCGGACACAATGCAGAGCCTTGTGGGTGAAGTGTGCAGTGCGGGGCAGGAGAGAGCAGAACACAAAAAAGTGGCGAGGAGGCAGGGAGAGGGGACACCTGGGCGAGGCAGGGAGAGCTGGACATGGCCATGCACACTAGCCCAGGGACCAGGAGGGTGGCAGCCCCACCCCGGCACTTCAGTGATTCAGTGAGACCGTGTCTCCAGATAATAAAACAGGCCTGAGGACGGAGCTCCGTGCAAAGGCCCTGGGCTCAATCCCCAGTATCAAAGGAAAACAAAAACCTGCCCTTCTCCTTCCACCCTACCCTGCACTTAGGCCTACAGCCGGCATCGGCTGACCTCACGCTTCCCCTTCATCTCATGAGTTCCGAACCCCTGCTTGGTGGCAGAGACTGCACGGGGCATGGAGGCCAAATCAGATTAGCGTGTCAGGGAGATAAAGGCTCTTCCCACCTGGCACTGTGTTCCAGGAGCTCTCCACCACGTCTGCTGCCCGGTTCTATAGCAGAGTTCCGGGCATCTACAGTAAAGGTGATCGGATGAGTTAAAAACTCTTCGGAAATGTCTGTGGCATAGCCTGGGAGGAATGGAGGAGCGAAGCAATCACGGGTGGGAGCCAGGGAGGGGCAGTGACTGTACCGGCACAGGACAGTGCCCGAATCTGGCCCCTACCATTTACTAGCTGTATGTAGTAACCTCAGCAGGTTACTACCTCTCCCCGCATCAGTTCTCTTATTTGCAAATAAGAATCATTTGGAGGATAAAGAGATGTCCACGAAGTGACTGCATTTCCAAGAGGAAGTCTATGCATGAAGAGGGTCATGAAGTCAGTGCTGGAAGACACGAGCAGGAAGCTGTGGGCTCCCTGTGTGTCATGCTCAGCGAAGCCAAGGTGGAGAGAACAGTCCAGAGGCAGGCTAAGGTGCAGAAGCCCCGTCCACCCCGCCCTCCGTCTGTCCTGTGGGAGACCCGCCGCCCACCCCGAGGTGGTGGAGGGCTCCAGGTTGGTGCCCTGGCCAGAGCCTGTCGCACAGAGGGGCTGAGCGAAGGGCTTCTGCTGCACAGCCCCTTCATCTGCCTGTCCCGCTCTTATCTCAGAGCCAGGTGCCCACTGTGGAGACAGCACTCCAGAATGGCGAAGCACTGGCTTGAAACCACTTGGATAAAAACACTCAGGGCTCTACCTTCCTAACCATGGGATCGTGGGCAAGTCATTTAACAGGGTCTCGATCCTCAGCCATAAAGTGGGACAATAGCAGTGCCTATTTCCTGCAGCTTTTGTGACTGCAGGTCAGTGAGTGTATATAAAGTATCAATAGGGAGAAAAGAAAAAAGGGGGCTGGGGGCTCTGCGGCACGATGCTCTCTTGAAAGCACCAGGTCCTAAGTTTGATCCTCAGTACAAAAAAAGAGGGGAGCCTGGTGCAGACTGTTATTATTTATCTAACACACCTGCCACCTGGATGTATCTGACACTCAGGGGAGGGTGGAGGCCACACCAGGGCACGACAATTGTCCTCAAGGTGACTCACTGTGTGGCCTGGGCACTTCCTCAGACATACTTCCACAGTGCTTGGCCCCCTTTGGGCCTCAGCCTCCGTCCAGCATCCACGGAGCCGAAATTCTGCTCTCCAGTCTCTACCCTGGAATCTGGGAGGGGAAGGACCTGTCCCATCCAGGTGAGAAGAGTGAATGGAAAACGTCCAGAGCAGAGCAGCGTGGGATCAGGTGGGACTAGACAACCTGGATTTAGGCCCTGGTTCCACCATTTACTACCATTGTGATGTGGGCAAGTTATTTAATATTCCTGGCCTCAGTTTCCCCTTGTGTAGAGGAGGATGACAGAAGTATCTGCTTCATAGGATTGTGGTAGGGGTGAAATACCTATAAAGCACCTGGGCACAGTGCCAGGCACAGGAGTAGCTCTTGGGGTTTTGCTGTAAGGCCCACAGGCAGGCAGGTGACCTTACCTCCCCGCCTGGCATCTCTCACTTGCTCCTGCCCAAACCAGGGGCAGCAGCAATAGGAAACAGGGCCCCTTTCAGACCCACTGCCATCCCGGAACTCGAAGGCAGGAGCTTCTTGGCTAGGTCCCTGTCCACAGCAACCTGCTGCTTCCCTGCTCCAGCCGGCAGTGTCCCGAGCTCCTCCCCAAACACCGCTGAGGCTCCCTGACCTTCACCGTTCTCTATCAGTACCCAAGCTTTTCTTTTTGCTTTCAAATTCCAGGAACTTGGGTGGGTGGGATTAGGTCTGGGGCCAGATTCGTCCTTAGGGTCCCCTTTCCGGGAGGATCTTACAAATGCAATCTGTGTCTTAGGTCACAGTGTGGACTTAAGATGTTAGTTCAAAGTATAGTGTTTCCATTTCATGCCACTGAGACCGAGTTCAAATCTGGAGATTCAAATATGCTCCCGGGAAATATGTATACACACACCCACTAAAATTGGGATTTTAGGCTTCCTCAGTCTGCCAGGCTCTGGAGCTATAGAAAAGGAGGAGAAAAGGCAAACGGAGGGGGGGGAGTCCTAGAAAGCTGCGGGCAGCGCTTATGCCTTATTGTCCTGAGCAATCACCAGTGTCACAGAAGTCGCGTCTTAGCCCTCTCCGAAAGGGGGATGAGGGTGCGCTGGGCAACCAGGGCAGTGGTGGAAACTGAGGCCCAGGGAGGCGTGGGGCCCTGCAGAAGCCCTGTGGAGCAGGGCTCCAGAATCCATCTCTGTTTCCACCTGTCCAGCCGGAGGGGCGAGTGGCGGGGAAGCAGCCTAAAAATCCCTTCTCTCCATCAAGCTTCCCACAGACCACACCTCTTCCTGGAACTTCGACCTGCCTCCCATCCATTCATCCGTCGGACCTCGGCGCCGTCCTTCCTCTCCTGCCTCAATTTCCTCGTCCGCGTTCATGTGTGCGCCTGGAAGGCCCTCGGTGGACACGGGGCAGCGGGATTCCCCACAGGAAAGCGGCCCAGTCCTGCACCGGCCGCCAGAGACCCTGAGCCGGAACAGGGGGCAGGGCGCCCCCGGCCGGGAAGCGGCCCCAGCCCGGATTTCCCTCCCGGGTGGGGCCGCAGTGACTCACGCCCTCCCCTTCCCCGGTTTCCGTGTTTGCCTTTCTCCTCGGGCCACGTGGCGGCCGCTCTCCGCCCCTAGCACGGCACCCGGGCCCGGCGCTCGGCAGTCGGCTTCTACTCGCCGGGGCTGTCGCCCGCGCCCCCCGCCACACCCGCCGGGCTCCACTTCCGCCCGTGCCCGCCCCTCCCCTCCCTGCGCCGGCCTGCGGGGCGCCGCCTCCCCGCCCCCTCCGCGCGTCCCGGGGAGGGGAAGGGGCGGGCAGCCAGGGGGTGTGACGGCTCCCGCCCGGCTGGGTGCCAGCTGCAGCCTCGCTTCAGCGCCCTGTGCCAGCTGGCTTTTTCATCCGGCATGAAGGCGGAGGCTCGGGGCTCCTAGTCTCGGGGGGAGGAGGGGCTGCCCCTTGCCCCTCGCCCGCTATTTCCCCGGCGCCAGCCTCTGCCCCCGCCCTGAAGTTTGTGCATCGGCGGGGGGTCTGCTCGGACAGTCCGCGTTCACCCCGCGCCCGGCTGGGTCTGCCCGGTGGAGCTGACTGGGGGCCGGCCGGGCATCCCTCAGCCTCTTGCCCAGCCTGCACGGAGGTGCGAACTGCAGGGGGAACATGAAGGTGGGTCAGGTGGGGTCAGGGTTAGGGAGGAGCAGCAGAGGGCGGGAGAGGAAGCCAACCCGGCGGGGGGTTTGGGTGAGAGGCCGGTCCGCGGCGGCGAGCTGGGGCAGAGGGCTTGAGCCGCGCTTCTGGGGATCCCGTCCGTCGTCAGTTTCACGCTGGGAGGGGCGGGGTCCTGCAGGGTAGGAGCCGCGAGGTGGGGCAGAACGGCAGAGCTCCGGGAAGCAGGGCCCAGCTTTCTCCGGGAGGCAGCTGGAGACCCCTCCGCGCCAGACCGGCGGCCGGGGAAGGTCTTCCTGTCCCTCCCCCCGCTCCTGGCAGGGCTGCGGCTCCTCCGCCCGCCCGACGGTCCAGAGGACTCTGAGGAGGTGGCTCTGTCCGGGGCAGTTGTGCCTCCGCCCCGGCCCCTTCCTCAGCCCATGGCTGTCCACCTTCCTCCCCGCGCCACAGGTGGGCTGGCCAGGTGAGAGCCACTGGCAAGGCTCGGCTGTAGAAGAGAGCCCAGTTCTAGAAGTTCCGCAGATAGGGGGTCTTCCCGACGTGGTGCCCGAGGGGACGCTGCTCAACATGGTCCTGAGGAGGGTGCACCTGCCCCGAAGCTGCTCCTACCAGCTGCTGCTGGACCACCAGCGGCCCAGCCACATCCAGGGGCTTCGCTGGGTGAGTACCTCCACGGTGGGCCGGAGCTGGCACCCGGTAGGCCAGCTCCCTGTGGGGTGCAGCGAGGTGCCCTGGAGGGCACCAGGAATGGGAAGCTGGGCTGCAGCTGTGTGTGCGTGGCTCATGCCGCGTGCACGTGGTCCCCAGGTATCCCCACTCGGTCATGGGGCAGGAGAAAGGCCCTGTCACTGATCTGTCACTGCTGTGTGCTGGCAGTCAGGTGCTTGTGTGGAGGCCTGGGTGGGGGTAGAAGAGGTGGGGGCTGAGTCAAGTGGTTACTGGGCTTGACATGTCGCCCTGGCAACACACGCTCCCTGGGAGAACCACTGAACTGGGCTGATTTTTTTTTTTTTTTGTCTTGGGGTGGGGTTCATGGGGACACTGCTTGGCATCTGGCTTTGGGGCCCCCGAATTCTGCAGAATCCGAGATGGCCGAAGCTCCCTTTGCCAGGGAGAGACTGAAGGAGCTGAAGGAAGAAAGGACTGAGAAGGGGAAGGATGGAGGGGCCGGTTGTGAATGGGAGGAATAATGGCTGTCAGGTGCAACCGGGGCTTAATGGAGTGTGTGTGGGGGTGGTGTCAGAGTTAGGGTGGGGGGCAGGAGCGGTGACAGACTCGGGACAGCTCTGCTCCAATCGTTTTGATCAGATCAACCCGACTTCTTCCTCTGTCCTTGTCCAGCTGCCGTTTCCATTTACTGGAGTATGAGGCTGAATGGAGGAAACGGATCTTGGCAGAGCCGGGGGTGGGGGTGGGTGGTCCTTTGTAGTTAGAGCTGAGAGGGGATCCAGGTGTCTGTTGGCACTTCTTCCCCAGCCTGGCTCTCCCTGGGTCCTCCCCCGCCTGCTTTCCAGCCCCTGGGCCAGGTCACTGCAGCAGCTACTGCTGGAGCCAGTGGGCTGGAACCCTCCCTGCCCCCTTCAACTATAATTACTCGCGTATTTCCTGTTCTCTTCCCAGCTTGTGGAGTCAAGGTAGGGGTGAGAGGCAAAAGGTCAGGTATGGGGACAGAGAGGTCACTGGGAGATCTCCTGAGACCCCAAGACTGGAAGGGGGTGGAGGAGGCTGCAGGCTGGCTTCTGACCCCCTTGAGCCCCAGGATTGCCGGTCGGGCTGGGGCCCTCCCCAGGGGAGTCTGGCAGGGTGGCTGTGAGGGTTGCTGGCGTCCATGGGGTCCATGGTGCAGAGGTTGTGTGTGGTGGGGAGAGGGAGCAGCCCCTCCTTTCTTGACGACACCCCAGGAGGATGGGGTGGGTGGCTTTGGCCCGTTGTGCCCCTGTTTAGGGGCTGCGATGCCCATGAGCTTGACTGCTCCCCTCCTGATGGCAGCTTTACCCCAGGTGAGGCTGTGCTCAGGGAACGATGCCCACAGGGCCTGCACACCCCGGGCGAAGGAGCAGACCCAGGCCTGGCGGACAGGGTGGGCTCATCCACGCCGCACTTTCTTGTTAGAGGGCCCAAGGGGAAGCCCAGCAGCCTCCCGGAGAGGGGTCTGAGAGAGCTTTCTGTTCCTGCCAAGACAAGACAGGAGTTAGACACCCGGAAAGAAAGGGTGACAAGTGGCACTCGAACGGGAGGAATGCCACGGAAGAAGTGAGAGCAGATGAGATGTCTGGTGTCTGGGGCTACAGGAAAGGTCACAGTGACCTCTGGTGGGTCCCAGAGACT
The DNA here is from genome assembly GCA_004026965.1 of Petromus typicus. Classification (NCBI taxonomy): domain Eukaryota; kingdom Metazoa; phylum Chordata; class Mammalia; order Rodentia; family Petromuridae; genus Petromus; species Petromus typicus. The sequence continues at coordinate 45,296 of PVIR01001857.1, read as the reverse complement.
CGGGGAAGCCTGGACTGCCTCTCTTGGAGCGACTGGTTTTTTGGGGGGCAGGTGGCCTTGAACTCTAAAACAGAAAACACCTTTCATCCTACCTGGGCAAGAGGTGATAGTAGTTTGTGGTAGTGAGGTCCTGGCTACAAGAGCCTCACTTGTCATCTCAGCTAATGCCCGCAGCAGCCTGTGGGACAGGCTTTAAGGCATTTGGGAAAATGGAGGCATCAAGGCTGAAAGATGGAGCCAGGCTTGTAAGTGGCACAGCTGAGCTTTGCTCCTGGCATAGTGGCTGCAGAGGACAGCACTGGCCCCCAGGGTGTCCCCTTCGCCGTCCTGTCCACCAGCACAGCCTGCCCTGGGACCATCGGTGCATCCCAGGGAACTGGTCTGACAGGTCCTCTCGATGCCCTGCCGGGCTCTATGCCTGGCCTTGGGCCCCACTCCGGCACTCGGGCAGGGAGGGAGGATGAGGTGCGTGTCCGTGCTGGTGCCAGGGGACTAAACCCCTCCTCTTCCACTCCACATCCTTCCTGTCTGGGATGAGAGGAGGAGGTGAGGACCTTCACCTTGACCCTCACCAGTGGCTTCTTTCCAGCAGATGCTCAGGGTCGTCAGTTCAGGGCCAGCGTATCTGTACTGTGTCTGGGTCTTAGGTGCCCATCCTGAAATAGTGAAGGAGGATCGAGTCAGTGTATTCAACCTTTACTGTGTGCTGTGTGCTGTATTAACCCGTTTGATCCTCACACTGACCCATCGACCCTATTTTGCAAATGAGGACACTGAGGCACTAAAAGGTCAAATAATCAACACAGGGCCACAGGACCGGATGGCAAATTGAGAACCAGCATTTGGGCCCAGGTGTCTAACTTCAGAATCCTTTGCACAGTGGCCCAGTTCCTACCCCCTCCAAGGGGTCCCGATGTCCTGGAAGACTGCAGGGGACAAGCGGGGCTCTGACAGTGTGCGTGTCTGACCACTGCCGTGGACATTCCTGATACGTCTGCAGTCTGGGGTCCACGAGGCGCAGCGCAGGGAGCACAGGGTGGTCACCGCGGGGTGGAGGTTGCAGACCTGGAGCATCCCTCCATCTGCGGACAAGATAACAAAATCTACTTCCTAGGCGAGGACTGGCCACAGCCTCTCAGTGGTTGTGTGACTGTGACTTCAGTTCTCTGGGCTTCCGCTCTCCTGGGGGAGAACAAGAGCGATGCTGTTAGATTCTGGCCTCCGCTCTTGTGTGTGGAGGGTGGGAGATGGGGGCATTGTCGGTTCCTGTCTCATCCTCTGGCGAAGGACCGGAAACAGCCAGCCTGGCCACGTGATCTGGCACGCCCCTCCCAGGGTGCCCTCCCAGGTCAGAATAATACCAGGAAGGGATCGGGTACTGAGCTTAGGTTGTGGACACCAAGGGGAGCTGGGGCAGGGACTGCCAACCTGGGCATTTGGATGCGAATAACAATAAGTCATTTGGACTCTGGCACTGTTTGTTCCAACGCGGGTGGCTGGGTAGCAGTCCTGCCCTTCCTCTCTTCCTGGCTCCTCCTCCTCCTCGTTTCCTGTCCTTAAGTCTCCAGGGCTTTGGATCTGGCACTGGGCTGGGCCCCGTGACCCAGGCAGGGATACCCTTGGGACACCTAGTGACTTCCGGCCAGCCCTGTGCCAGGGGCCTGTGCAGACCAGACCAGACCTCTGCCTGGGCATCTGGGCAAAATGCCCGTGCACAGAGACCTGGCAGCCCCAGGGGAGGGGACTCAAGGCCCTGCGTCCCAGCAGGTCCCTCCCAGGGCCTTGCGTGCAGGTGGGAAAGCCTGAGAAGGGCTGGTGCGGGGAGAAGTGGGAGGAAGAGGAAATGTGTAGGTGTGGGTGGAGTGAGACCCAGGAGCCCTTGGAGCACTTGCGGGTTGGTGGGGACTCAAGTGTGTCCCTGGCAGGCCGGCAGTCCTAAGTACGCACGCTGCCTTACCCAGACCTCTCCACCTTTAGCTCTTTGTTTCCCCACGCGTTCCTGGGGACAAGCTACATCTGCCTATTTCATACCTGACTCGACCCCGTAGCATCGAGGAGGTGCGCATGTCTTTTAAACTGTAAAGTACTCTGCCTTTGGGCAGGCTGGTCAAGGGCAGCCATTCTGTCCTGATCTGCCCACAAAGTCCAGTTCTCAGCCAGGAAAGGAGGAATATGAGGGACTTTCATGGCTGACATCCCACTGCCCTGCAGACCTGCTGAGTCCTGCAGGCTGAGGGACTCGGAGCAAAGGAGTAAAACGACTAGCAAGCAGCCCCCACCTTGACTGCTGAATAATAATAGCAACATGTATGTGCAGCGTGGTGCCAGGCGAAGGTCTAAACCTGCACTGCTCCTTAACTCACACGGTCCTTCCTAAGCATCTCAGTTGGTTATGATCAGTATGTTATAGATTTTGTACATAAGGAAACTGAGGCAGAGAGAGAGAGAGAGAGAGTCAATCAGTACCCGTAAATGAATGAATAGACATTTGAATCCAGGAGCTTAGCTTTGGGGTTTATGTTTTTAACCACCAGGCTGAAGCGAGGCTCTCACAGGGCACAGGGCCTGTTTGTGTCCTGCTGCCGGCCCAGGAGCACAAGTTCCCGGTCTCCCAAGCTGCTATGCTTCCCTCTTTTGGGGAGGTCTTGTCTCGCGTTTCTCCCTGGTCCCTTGCCCTGTCCCCACACAAGGACAGTTTTCCTGGGAGCCTGGCACCCTTGGGCCCCAGGTCATCAGATAAGATGTTGGGGTGCTCCTCAGCTGAGTTAGAGTGCGGTTTGATGATGTGGTGGGCAGGTGAGAAGAGACAGTGCCTGGTGTGCAGACTATGGCATGAAAGTCCATCTGCTGCACGTGACTAAAGGGAGTATTTGGGGCTGAGGATGGCGAGTGTGGCAGGGGGCTGGGCAGGGAGGGCCCAAGCTCTGTCTGAAGGCCTTGGGCTGACCTACGAACTCTCCACTGTTCTCAGACGCCGCTCACCAACAGCGAGGAGTCCCTGGATTTCAGCGAGACCCTGGAACAGGTAGAGGCTGGGAGGGTGGAGTCCAGAGGGAAGCAGGTAGAGGACCACAGAGCTGCAGCCAGCTGTGCCTTCCTCCTGCCAAGGCCTCCGCGGAGCGGGTGCTCAGGGCTGGGACGTATCTGCACCGGCATCTCCTGGCCACCTGCCCGAACCTCATCCGGGACCGGAAGTACCACCTCAGGCTCTATCGGTGAGTGGGCCCTGCCTTTCCCTGGCCCACCTGCCCCCAGCATCTCTTCTTTCCCACCGTATTCCAGGCTTCGATCCTAGCCCTACTTGTGGGGAGGAGCCAGGCTCGGGTCTCCAGTAGCGCCTCCCTGATGCAATGGGCCCCTTCCCACAGGCAGTGCTGCTCTGGACGGGAGCTGGTGGATGGCATCTTGGCCCTGGGGCTCGGGGTCCATTCCCGAAGCCAAGCAGTGGGCATCTGCCAGGTGCTGCTGGATGAGGGCGCCCTTTGCCATGGTGAGCGTGAACCCAGGGTGGAGCTCCAAGTCTGGGCAGGAGGCCCCAAGGTGGCACTGCAGAAGGGGCTTGAATTTGGGACCTCATACCTATGTAACCTCAATTTTCTCTCCTCCCCACGCCTGGGCCTCGGTCCCCCAGTGAAACACGACTGGACCTTCCAGGACCGAGATGCCCAGTTCTACCGGTTCCTGGGGCCTGAGCCTGAGCCTGCGGGACCTCGTGAGCTGGAAGAGGAGCTGGTTGAGGCGCTGGCCCTTCTCTCGCAGCGGGGCCCCGACGCCCTGCTCACTGTGGCACTTCGAAAGCCGTGAGTGGGAGCCTTGCACCTGACCCCGGGCCGTGGGGTACTGAGACTCTGAGGCTCCTCTCCCAGAGTGGACCTCGGCCCGTGTTCTGCTGTGGACTCCCTGTGTGTCTTCCAGCCCCTCCTACGCCCAGCCTGCTTTGTCATGAGGCTGTGGGCCAGAGGGCCTTGGAGGACCCTGCCCGCTCCGCAGTGGAGTCCTGGCTGAAGAGGGTAGGCAGCTCACGGTTCCAAGTCCAGCTCCACTGGCCACTCGCTGGGTGACCTTGGGCCTCTCTGTATGAGCTTCCTCTCCTGTCAAGCGAGAATAATAGAACTTGCGTCACTGGGCTGTCATGGGGATGGAGTGAAATAATGCGCGGAAGGTGCGCAGCACAGGGTCTGGCACCTGGGCCCATGCTACAAAGGTTACCCATCATCGATAAAGATCACGGAGCAGGCAGTGTCTGGCCCCAGGCCCAAGCCAGGTGGGCAGGGAGGCTCCCGCACCTGGCCTCGGGCCCAGGGCCCTCACGCGCTCTTGCTGCTTCTCGCTGCAGCCCAGGTCAGCGCATGGAGGAGGAGCTGGACTTCATCTTCGAGGAGTTGCTGCACATCAAGGCGGTGGCCCACCTTTCCAACTCGGTGAGTCCACTCCTGGCCTGTCCGGCCCAGCCCTGGTCCTCGAGGCAGCTGCTCCCTGCCTGCTCGCTCCGGCGGGGCGTTCTCTGTCTCAGTTCACGCCCTTGGTCCGAGTGTCTCCCCGTCTTTGCGAGACCTTGCCCTGACCTTGTCCCCCGGTGTGTTCCAGCAGCACGCACCTGGCCACGTTGCTGCCCCAGCCCTCGTGTGGACCTGCTTTCTCCTCACCCCCACTGACCCCCTCCCTGCCCACAGGTGAAGCGGGAGTTAGCGGCCGTCCTGGTCTTTGAGCCTCACAGCAAGGCAGGAACCGTGTGTAAGTTGGGCCAGGCTGGCTGGACAGGTGGGGCTCTGGCGGCCTGGCGGTGACAGGAGGTCAGTGCCCAATCTGTGCCTCTGTCAGTGTTCAGCCAGGGGGACAAGGGCACCTCGTGGTACATTATCTGGAAGGGGTCTGTCAACGTGGTGACCCACGGCAAGGTGAGACTCCCCCCACCCCAGGCTGTGAGGTTGTAACCGTCCTGGCCCGTGTCCTGTGGGCAGTGCACCACTGGCTCCGAGGCTCCCGATTCCCCACCTTCCTGTCTGGTCAGACCTGGTGAGGGCTGGGCATGGGTGAGCTGTGACTGTGATCGGCCACAGGGGCTGGTGACCACCTTGCACGAGGGAGATGACTTTGGACAGCTGGCTCTGGTGAACGACGCACCCCGGGCGGCCACGATCATCCTGCGAGAAGATAACTGCCATTTCTTGCGAGTGGACAAACAGGACTTCAACCGGATCATTAAGGTGCCTGATGCTCCTTCTGCCCCTCTCTAGGAGCAGAGAGGGCAGAGAACGGAGGCCTAGAGATGTGGTGTGGGGCACGGTGTGGGCAGCAGAAAGATGTTGCAGGGAGGTGGACGCTGGGTGTGATGGCTGGGGCAAGGACTACAGGCTTGTGAGAGGAGGAGAAGCCTGGAGCCGCCGAGGAGCTCAGTGAGATGTGGGTGTGTGGGAGCCAGGGAGTGGGGGCACAGGTGCAGGGGGCAGCCCTGTGCAGAGTGAGGTCTCCACAGGCCAGGGCTGGAGGAGGGGCATGGGCAGGGCCTGGGGCTGAGGCCTGTGTCGGGGCAGGGTGGGGTGGGCTCGGGGGAGCTGGAGGACAGGGTGCAGGGAAGTCCTGGTCCCGCTGGACCCGGGATGTGGCTCGCTCTCTAGGATGTGGAAGCAAAGACCATGAGGCTGGAAGAGCACGGCAAGGTGGTGCTGGTGCTGGAAAGGACCTCCCAGGGTGCGGGCCCTTCGAGCCCCCCGACCCCCGGCGGGAGCCGGTGAGCCCCTCCGACTCCCCTCCACGCTCCTCTCCTTCCTTTCCCAGTCCCTGTTCCTCTGGTCGTGGGGCGGGGGGTTGGGGCAGAATGTGCCCCCCAAATCACCTTCCTCTACCGGCTGTGCCTGCTAGGTACAAGGTGATGTCTGGCACCCCGGAGAAGATCCTGGAGCTGCTGCTGGAGGCCATGCGGCCGGATTCCAGTGCTCACGACCCGACAGGTAGGCGCGGGAGATGCCTCCCTCCCTGCCCACTCCCCGGCTCACTCTGTGGTCAGCGCAGCCTGGGACAGGGCCGGGCACTGCCACCGACCTCATCAGGCACTACACTGGTACACACAGCCGGTCAGCAGCGTCTGCTCCTCCAGCTTCGGCTTGAGTAGGAGGGCCCTCACGGGCACTGGGGTTGGCTGGTCCCTGACTCGAGGGGCTCCTGTGTGGACCTGGCCCCTGACATGGCTGGTCCCTGACCTGAGGGGCTGTGCTTGGCAGACCTGGCCTCTGATGATCCTTCACCCACCCCACAGAGACATTCCTCAGTGACTTCCTGTTGACCCACAGCGTCTTCATGCCCACTGCCCAGCTCTGTGCCGCCCTGCTGCACCAATATCCTGCCAGCCCCGACTGTGTGGATAGGGAAGGGTGGTGTGTGCAGTTCAGCAGGGAATCCCCCGCCAGCTGGGCCGTGAGGGGCCCTCTCAGGTGCCAGCCTCATCTGGGCCAGCTGTTGGAGAGTGGGGGACATCCTGCCCTTCCGGGCCTCAGTGAGGGGGCCCAGTAGCATGTTGTGGTTCCCTTAACTGGCACCCACCTTCCACGCGGGGCCGGCGGGGTGTGCCGGGGCCGGCGGGCCAGAGTGCAGCACCTACGTCTGCAACAGGAGGCAGCAGGTCCTGCGGCTGGTCAGCCAGTGGGTGGCCCTGTACGGTCCCATGCTCCACAAGGACCCTGTGGCCACCAGCTTCCTGCAGGTACCCCGAGCGAGGCTGGGCTGGCCGGGCTGTGTGGGAGGCCCCGCAGCAGCCACCTCAGGGAGTCCCGCTCTTCACAGAAACTCTCCGGCCTGGTGAGCAAGGACACCCGGCTCAGCAACCTGCTGAGGGAGCAGTGGCCCGAGAGGCGCCGGCACCACAGGTGGCCCTTTGCCTTCCCTGGTCCCTTTGCAGAGCCGGGGGAGGAGGATGCGTGCCTTGGGCCAGCCCTGGCTCTGGAATCCAGGCGGCACCACTCATTTCCTTAGGGGCTCCGCGTGGTCCCCTGACTGTCCCTTGGTTGCCAGGCATCGGTTAACACAACCACCGCTCCTCCTGTCCCATCTTGAGGGCACCGCGGCTCTCTGCAGTGGGCACACGTGTATCCCCTGGTACCTCGGCGGCAGTGCCAGGGTCCACCCCCACTGAGTTTCCTAGATTGCTGCCTTCTGAGCTCTGGTGCGGACATGGTGGCACAGAGTGGAGGAGAGCCCGTCTGCTTCTCCACCCAGGGCGCTGGAGCCCTTCTCATGGCCATTCTGTCTTGCTCCACAGGTTGGAAAATGGCTGCGGGAGCGCATCTCCACAGTTGAAGGTACTGCCTGCCCTGCACCGCTGTCTTTTCCTGCCAGCTTCCTCCCTGGACAGGCCATGTGGGGAGGTTTCCACGGAGCCCTGGTGTCTGGCCTTGGGGCAGAGGGAGGACTCTGAGGTCGAGGGGGAGCAGAGGGAGGACTCTGAGGTCGAGGGGGAGCAGAGGGAGGACTCTGAGGTCAAGGGTGGGCTCATTGCTCAGAGAGGGAAGCAGCTCCTGCAGGCTCAGAGCTGGGAGGGAGCCTTGGTCTCTAGCTTTGCTGAGGCCTGAGGGCTCCAACTAGTCAGTGCTGTAGAGTCCAGAGGAAGTTGAGGCCCCTCCCTGGGGGAGTCTAGGTGTCTGGTGCCGTTGGGGCTGGGGGCTGAGAAGATGTGGCTAGAACCCAGCCTGTTGAGAATGGGGAGAGAAAGGAAAGGCGGACGGTGCTAGGAAGAAAACCCAGAGGCCTCGCCTCAGCCTGCGTCCGCTCACCTCCCTCCCTGCCGCCTCGTCTAGAGGTGCCCCTGGGCTCACCTGAGGCCTCTGCACCCGACCTCTGTTCAGAACTCCCTGACTCCTTGCCTGACTGCACCTTGATCATCCACTCCCAGAGGCCCCATCGCCCCTGCACGACCCTGGTGTCCTCTGCTCTTTCCTTCAAGTCGACCTCTTGTCCCTCCCTCTGGGATGCTGCTTCCGGGGTCAGGCCTCCCCTTGCCAGGGGCTGACACTGGGACCGCCCTACTCGCCGGGCGCTGTGCTGACTGCTGTGATGGTGCCGAGGCTGGCAGAACCCTCGCCCTGTGCGCGTGTGGGCAGGTGGAGCAAGGTTGTGAGACGACGCATGGCAGGCCACGAACAGGGTCTGGGAGGGGGGAGGGAGGAGCCGATTCGGCTTTGGGGTTTAGGGAGCATGTTCTCAGAACTGAAGCTGCAGCCCGGGGGATGAGGACAAAGCGCCCACGGGGACCCCGGGGGAGAGGGGACAGCAGTGGGACTGGGGAGGCGGGCAGGAGCCGCAGCCTGAGGGTTCCCAGGTCTTCATCATGATATTGGTGCAGACGCTAAGAGGTTTGAGCCAGGGACCGCCAGGACCTAACTGGTGATTTGGAGAGGTCAGCGGAAGCCCGGGTTTATCCCCAGACAATGGTGGCCTTGAGCTGGGCTCACACTGAATGAGAGGGCTGGAGTTACCTGAGGGCCAAGTGAGAACAGTTGGGCCATTGTAGCCAAAGAGTCAGGGGAGGAGCCGGGGCAGGACATGGGCCCTGAGAGGAGCATCGCTCTGGGGGCCCCATGGAATGGGGGTGTGTGGAGGTGAGGGTGATGGATCATGGATCGGGAAGGATCCAGAAGGCCTGGGACTACAGCCCAGCTCTGGTGACAGCAGTTTCAGTCTCTCCTGTAAGCAGATGATACCCAGGCTGAGAGCTGAGAGTGGGAACTCTGGGGAGGAGCACAGGACCCCAGCTCCTGAGGTCTGGAGTTGGGGGTCTGCCACATTCAGCGGGGAGGGGCTCAGGCCTGGGTTGGTGAAATAGCCCAGTGGGAAGAACTGCGGGGCTGACCCTGTCGGGGGAGATTCTGTAGCGTGTGCGACCCACTGCTTGCCTGCCGTTGGGCCTGACCGGGTGGTGGACAGGACGCAGAGGGAGGGAGGGGCAGGATTTCAACTCTGACATTCAGCAGCTGTGTGGCCTTGAGCTTGTTAATCTAACCTGTCTGCGCCTCATTTATCTCATCCATAAAATGGAAATCATAATACTTTTATCAAAGGCCCATTGTGACTATTGACTTGGAACAGTGCCTGGTTTATAGCAGATGCTAGCTGGGGAAGGGCAGGCAGAGAAGGCTGTACTTCTGGGCACAGAGAGAAGGACACACCTGTGGAGGGCACCGCCTCGCCCATTTCACATCTGGAGCATCAGTGCCAGGGCCTCACCTGGACTTAGGCTAATGTGGCAAGTGGAGCCCCCCGGCGGCAGAGTGCTGTCCCCTCCCTGATCCTGGTGACAAAGGCGTCTCCCTGTCCCTTTCTTGCATGCTGTGTCCTGTGTCCTTAGCCTTCCTCTTCCTTCCAGGCCCGAAGCATACCTGTTTGGCTCCCTGGCCAGGACGAGCCTCTCCCAAGCAGCAGCTGTGCCATCCGAGTTGGGGACAAAGGTGAGTGGTCCCTGTCAGAAGGGCACAGCCTCCTGCACGTGCCTGCTCTGCCTCTCGTGTCCTGCTGTTGTCACCGCACTTGGAGTCCCTGGGTCAAAGGTGGCCTGTGGTCCTCTGCGTCTTTGCCCCCGCTTCCAAGAGACTCTGCCACCTGTGCTCCTGTCTTGGTTCAGCCCTCCCCCGGCCACCCAGCCTGCGTGGCCTCAGGCCTCCCCCTCTGCGCCTGCTCGTCCTGCTCCTGGAGTCCCTCCCTCTGTGCTGCTGCCCTGTCCCTCCTGCCTGGGCGACAGGCCGCTCCCCAGCCAGCACTCGGCGCTCAGCACTGAACACAGGCCTCCTCCGCAGTGCCCTATGACATCTGCCGGCCCGACCACTCGGTGCTGAGCCTGCAGCTGCCCGTGACGGCCTCCGTGAGAGAGGTGATGGCGGCGCTGGCCCAGGAGGACGGCTGGACCAAGGGGCAGGTGCTGGTGAAGGTCAATTCTGCAGGCGGTGAGTTGTGTCCTGGAGGCCCCTCAGGCCCCTCCGGTCCCCAGGTTAAGATCGTTGTCCTCTGCGTCCTTGTCACCAGCCCTGACGATGTGTGGCACATCTGGGAGGTCCACTGCAGCTATTCCCACTGCCAGAGGTCCTGTGGCACCTAGGCAGATCAACCGGTGGAGTCCCACTGGCTGTGGGGTCCTGAGCAAGTCTCAGGGCCTCCCCAAGCCTGCTTCCCTGCTGACTCGTGAGCACTGCTCTGTACCGGTGTGCACACAGGCCTAGAGACTGGAGTGCGGCGTGGGGGCTGGCGCCATGTCAGGTCTGGAATGTGATTACATAAGGATGATCGCGACCTGATTTCAGAGAACATGGGCCCTGAGCTTTTGAAAGGCACAGCCCCCTCCTGACAGCTGGAGCCCAGGGCGGACTGGATGGGGAGCAGTCAGAGAATAATGGCAAGGGGGGAGGTGAGAAAAGCCTTCTCCCCTCCGGAAGTGAGCAGAGACCCCTGAGGTCACCTGTCTCTGCTCCCGGAATCACTGCCCTCTGGTGGCCATCTGGTCAGTTGCAGTCCCCACATTTATCAAGACCTGACCTGAGCCAGACACCTTGTTTAGACCACGGAACTCCAGAGCACTGAAGAGTCATGTGGTCCCCACTTTCCCAAGGAGGAAGCTGAGGCTCAGGGAAACTGAAACTTCAACCCAGATCCCCTTTCCATCCTCCTGTCTGTGCTGTCGGAGGAGATGAGTGAGGGCATAGGCACACACCCCAGCTTTCCTGCCCGTGGCTCCGGCCACTGCCCTCGCCAGGCATGCCCTGCCCCCACCCAGCAGCCTCCACTCTTTGCAGATACTGTTGGCCTGCAGCCAGATGCCCGCGGTGTGGCCACATCCCTGGGGCTCAACGAGCGCCTCTTTGTCGTCAACCCACAGGAAGTGCACGAGCTGGTAGGGAGCGGGCAGTGCCAGAGGCCAGGGAGGACCTCTGGTCTGGGGGCGGCAGAGCTGTATTCTGGGAGGTGTAGGAGGAAGAGGAAGAAGTAGGGCTTGGCGATAGGGCCATTCCAGGGACGGGGTCGTAGTGCTGTTGCCAGCTCCCAAGGAGAGTGAGGACCTGCTCTGGTTAGGGATCCTTCTCGCTGCCTCACCCTGCCACCCACGGGCACCTGCCTGGCATTCTTTTCCTGCAGACCCCACACCCCGAGCAGCTGGGGCCCGCTGTGGGCTCTGCGGAGGGACTGGACATGGTGAGTGCCAAGGACCTGGCGGTGCAGCTGACGGACCATGACTGGAGCCTCTTCAACAGCATCCACCAGGTGCCTGAGGCCAAGCTGTGGGAGGGGATGGAGGAGGCGGGCGCCCTGCCCAGTACCTGCTGACCCCTTCTCTCCCCACCCAGGTGGAGCTGATCCACTACGTGCTGGGCCCGCAGCACCTGCGGGACGTCACCACGGCCAACCTGGAGCGCTTCATGCGCCGCTTCAACGAGCTGCAGTACTGGGTAGCCACGGAGCTCTGTCTCTGCTCGGTGCCCGGCCTGCGGGCCCAGCTGCTCAGGAAGTTCATCAAGCTGGCAGCCCAGTAAGTGTGTTCAGGAGTCCTGGGGCCTGCCCTGCTCACCCAGTTGCTGAGTCTGTTTTGGGCTCCCCGTCCTGCCTCTGGTGGCGCTGTACCAGGGCCACCTCCCAGCCCCGGGCCTGGTGCTTGCCCGGGTGCTGACAGTAGTCTTTCCCTGAACAACTCCTGTTCTCTGTTCACAGCCTCAAGGAGCAAAAAAATCTCAATTCCTTTTTTGCCATCATGTTTGGCCTAAGCAACTCGGCCATCAGCCGCCTGGCCCACACCTGGGAGGTAGGTGCCACCAGGAGACCCCAGTACAGAGGCCAGCCCTCTTCTCCGTTCTGGGCGTGCGTCCAGGCTGGCGTGGGCTCCCCATCTGGAGTCCTGTCCAGCAGAGGCAGCTCACGGCCTTTCCTTCGCAGCGGCTGCCCCACAAGGTCCGGAAGCTGTACTCAGCCCTGGAGAGGCTGTTGGTGAGTGCCGGACACGGCTGTCTCTCTAAAAACCCCGACTCTGGGCTTCCTGCGGGGCTCTGTCTGTCTGTGGTCACTTCCCAGGTTCCCAGCGCAGAGCCAGGGCCTAGTTCCCTCTGGCCAGGTGGGTGGGGAGCTGGCCAGGTGTGGGCGTGCAGCACATGGTGGTCACATGGTAGCTTGTATCCCTCACTGTGTGCAGTTGAGGACCTATGCTGTGGCTGTGAGGTCCTGTGATGGCCAGGACAGAGTGCAGAGGTTTCCTGGGTGTAGGGACCGGCGTGTGGCTATTTTGCTCAGGGACACGGGCAGAGTAGGCCGGGTGCTAAGCACTTGTGCTGAGCTTGGGCTGGTCAGGGTATTTTTTAAGACCCTCGAGGGGCTGTGAGCCAGGCCAGAACAATGATAAGGAGAGTTGTGGGGCCTCCGGGAATTTTTGAGGGTTCAGAAGTGCTCAGGAGAGGAAGGGACCGAGATGTTATGCACAGATTCCTGGGAGCTCTTAAGAAAACAGTTCATCTCACAGAACTCAAGAGCTTCAGAGGAATTTACAAGAGAGAGTATATCCTAGAACCTCAGGCCCCAGGACCACCCTTCCCCACATCTCCTCAGCAGCTCGAGAAGCCGCATTCGTGCACACGGCAGTGGCAGTGGCCTGCCTCAGTGAGATAGCCGAGGAGCGTACGAGCTGAGCCTCTTTCTGTGGCTGGCAAATGGGTGGGGCGTTTGGTTGTGTGGGGTCTGTGGTGATGCTAGTATGTGCCCCACACCCCACTATGGCTTCCTCTCTCAGGACCCCTCCTGGAACCACCGTGTCTATCGACTGGCCCTCACCAAGCTCTCCCCTCCCATCATCCCCTTCATGCCCCTTCTTCTCAAAGGTAAGAGGCCAGCGCTCACTTTCCTGCTTCTAGGCTGGTGCCATCTCGTTGGCTACCAGCACTGTTCGAGCTATTACACCTCAGCGGGGGAGGCCTTGGGAGTGCAGAGATGCGTTAGGGGTTCATAGGCTAGAAGGGCCAAGATGAGGAAATAGAGGGCTCGGCTAGAGAGCCGTGGTCTAGACCTAAGGGACCCCAGGAGGCGCTGCGGGTCGAGGGAGCGAGAGGCAGGGGTGATGTGGGGTGAGGTAGGCTCCAAGCTCCCTGTTAGTCGGCTTGGCCTGTCCGGGGCTGCAGGAGGGCGAAGGCATTTGAGAACCTCTGTTTGCAGATATGACCTTCATCCATGAGGGAAACCACACACTAGTGGAGAATCTCATCAACTTTGAGAAGATGGTGAGTTCAAGGAGAGTGGGTGCGCGCCCTGGCGTGAGCTCACGCATGTAGGGCGGGTCTGCTTTCTACTGGGCCCCGAAAGTGATGGGTCAGCCCTTCGCCATTCAGCGGTGGCCCCTTCCGGCCTCGTCTGAGTCCTTCCTGACCTCCGTCTTCCTCCACTTCCCTGTCCTTATGGGGTCACACATCGGGGACCCCTCCTCACAGCCCCCAGGCCCCAGCAGCACCAGTTCAGAGGGGCTGGGCTCGCTGGTGGGGCAGGGTGCTGCCATGCAGGCCGGTCTCACAACCTGTGTCACCCGCAGAGAATGATGGCCAGGGCTGCGCGGCTGCTGCACCGCTGCCGGAGCCACAGTGTGGGTGAGAGGCCTGGGCCCCCTGGGCGGGAGCCCCCGGTATCCCCAGGGACTCTGAGGTGGCCCAGCTCCCTGACTCCCACCTCTCACCCACCCAGCGCCTCTCTCTCCACTCCGGAGCCGAGTTTCCCACCTCCACGAGGACAGCCAGGCGTCAAGGATTTCCACATGTAGGTCGGGTGGAGGGTGTGGGCCCTTGCCACAGAGCCAGATCCTGCCACGCATGATGGTGGCACCTCTGTATGACATCTCCTTGAGGCAGGAGAAGCAGTTATCTCATTTTAAGGAGGAGGGGAGGCTGGGAGGCTGAGGCAGGAGGATCACGAGTTTGATCCCAGCCTGGACAACTTAGTGAAACTCTGTCTCAAAATAAAAGGGATGGGGATGTAGCCCAGCAGGAAGGCCCTGGGTTGAATCCCTAGTATTTAAAAACAAACAAAAACAAAAGAAGAGGAGAGGACGGGGGTGCTGCTGAGTGCACAGACCCTGGCGCTCTCTTTCTTCCTGCTCCGCTGGGCCTTTGCTGTATGCAGCAGAATTACATGCAGTGCTCATGATCTCCGCTGTGGCCCTTTTTATTTTACTGGATACATTTATTCTGATAATGGATACCTCTGGGCCCGGGCCAAGGACACTGGCGTTGGTGATGACCCGCACCTCCACTGCCCGCCCCTCTCCCTGCCCACTGTCCCTGCAGCCTTGGGCTTTCACCTGCATGTCACAATATCTCATGCACAGTATCCTGAGCTATTCACTTTTCGTTTTTTTAAAAAAGTCTTCCTAAGGCTGGGGATAAGCTCAGTGGTTCTGGCGGCTACCTGCCAAGCGCAAGGTCCCAAATTCAGTTTCCAGTAGACACACACCACAGTGCTGGGTGTGGTGGCTCACATCAGTAATCCTAGCACTCAGGAGGCAGAGGCAGGAGGATTGCTGGGTTCAAAGCTAGTCTGGGCTACATAGGGAGCTCAGGGCCAGCTTGAACTACAAAGTGAGATGCTCTCTCTCTCAAAAAAAACCCTTTATCTGACACTTACACATATACCCCCTTTCAAGTCCTTCACCGATAGTATATATTCTATAACAAAATACTTTAAAATTTCAGTTATTATTGAAGTCAGTAAAAAGGGTGTTACGCCACGCAAACCTTGGGGACCTGGTTTTGTTTTAGACTCTTAAGCATGGTGCTGTTCTTTCCTGTGTCCCTGGGTATGCCCCGGGCCGCTGCTCCTTGGACGGCGGGCTCTGTGCCCTGCCCTGGTGCCTCCCTGACGCTCGCCCTCCCCCAGGCTCGGAGCAGTCCCTGAGCACCCGGAGTCCAGCCAGCACCTGGGCCTACGTCCAGCAGCTGAAGGTCATCGACAACCAGAGGGAGCTCTCCCGCCTCTCCCGGGAGCTGGAGCCCTGAGGACGAGCTGGGGCCACAGCTGCGCTTCCCAAAGGCAGGGCAGGCCGGGCCGAGGGGCCCACTGGCCGGCTGCAGCTGGGCAGGGCTCTCCACGAGTGGACCCGAGGCCCTGGAGCGAGCGGTGCGGCGACTGCTGTCCCCTGCGATGACTGGTGGCTGAGGAGGACCTCCGAGTGGAACTCGCTGGGGCTCAGGCCGAGGAGTGGGGAGCAGCGTGGACGTGGGCGTGGGCAGCAGAGCCTGACAGGCGCTGGGCTGCTGGTAGAGAGTCCCTCACAGCTTTTCCAGCTCTCAGCCTTGTGGCTCAGGCCCGGCCCTCCAGGCCGCTGCCCGACTTTGTTTTCGCAGTGGAGGCTGCAGATGCTCAGCATGTGTGTGTGGCCAGGCTGGGCCTGGCGCGCTGGAGGCTGGGAGTCTTGCTTTTCTTTCCGAGCCTCCTCGGAGATAAACAGCTGGGGGTGGGCGGGGCTGTTTGGCAGGGAGTGGTGGTCCCTGAGGAGCTTTATTGTTCCTACAAGTTAACAAAGATGTGTGTGTTCTGAGGCCAGCCTGTGGGGGCGCGGCAGAGAAAAGGGTGCCGGTGGGGTGCTGAGGCAAGGCTCCAGGCTGGCTGGCTGCTGCCCAGATGTGCGCCTGTGCCCTGACCCCAGGCATCCTGAGAGACTGAAACCATCGGCTCCAACTCAGGGAACATTACAGTCGAGATACAAGTAGCGGCTTCTCTTCTTGGGTCTTCCCCGAACTCCAGTCCCTATTCTGGTGTCTGCCCTGAATGGAGGCTAGGAAAGAATGGAGAGGTGCTGAGGACCACCCCCCCCCCCCGGGGCCACCAGCCTTCCGGAGATCTGGACATCCAGGCTCTAGCCAACTCTTCGCCTAAGGCTGCTCTGCGGTACATCCGGGGAGCCCAGAGCTCCAGGCGGGAGCTGCACCCTTTGTTCTTGCCCGGAAGCCCGGCAGCAGCCTTGTCCAGCCTGAAAGACCTCACAGTGTCCAGGATAAGCTGAGTGAGCTCTGAGGCAGCAGGTCCTGGGGCGGCCATGCCCGCAGCGGTGTGGCGGATGCAGCAGCCCCACCAGGGACTCAGGCTGGATATACCTGCCTCGGCCTGACCCAGGTGCTGGCTGACTGCTCAGCCTGAGGTCACGGGCACATGTCACCAGTGGTGCAGAGCGGTTGGCAGGGAGGCAGTGTGGCTGGTTCTATGTCTCGGGTTTCTAGAAAACCTGATCAAGTCGGTTCATTTCCCCATCTGTAAAACAGGTGTAATTGCCATCCCGCTGTTAGTGCCAGAGCTGCAGTTCCTGCCTCTGGCAGAGAGACTGGCTCGAGTGGTCTTATGTCCGAGGCCCGAAGAAGGGACGGCATCACCTGAGGTGGAGTCCAAGCACGCATGTTACTGACCTTCCTGTCCCCGATAGTGTAACCCATACCTGTGGCTCAGAAGAGGAGAGATTTATTCTGAGTTGCAGTTTTAGGGGGTTCAGCCCGTGATAAGCAAGTTCCAAGGCAGAAGCTGCCCGGTGGAAAGGCATGGCAGGGGAAAGCTTGTGCACATCATGGTGGCCAAGAGGGAGATAAGGGAGAAGAGGGGAGAAGCCAAGGATAAGACTGCACCCTTCCAGGTCGTGGCCCCAGTGACCTGCGGCCTCCAGCCAGGCCCCACCCACTAACAGCAAATCAGCCATGAGCTCAGCCATCTAAGGCACTGGCAAGTGCAGTGCCCTGGGACCCAAACCCTCCTGTAACTAGAGACTTTGGGGCCAGAGGCAGTATAGATCCCAGCTGGACCTAAAACAGCAGGGGTCGCCAAGCCAGCTCTTGGCTCTGGGTGGGAGGTATGGCCAGGAAGCTGAGTGAGCTAAGGCACTGTGGCCACGCCTTGGTGAGTCAGGAGACCAGAGCGCTCTTCCCTTTTAACTGCGTTGTGTTGGTGTTTTGGCCAGACCCACAACCGTCAGCAGCCCACGGCTGCCCTTGTAACTTCACGGCCTCCAGTTCCTACACACATTTCAGGGGAACATCTCTGCTAAAGCTTAGGTGACTGTCAGCCTCCACTGCCTCGTCTCCCAGATGGGACACCTGAGCTGACGGCAAAACAGGGCCCTGGGAAGGCTGGAGGAGGAGGCTGAGCAGGAGGGCGGGCCCCATGAGGGTGGCCTCCTGACCTGCCAGGTGTGGGGTGAGATGGGGAAGATGATCTGCCTCTGCAGCCCCTGGTATGTGGGGTTCCCAGTCGTATCCTAGCTTCAGGATGGCATGGTGGGTGGAGGAATTTCTGGTCCTATAGGGAGAAAATTAGATCTGAGCTTTTAAAAAGCCCCATTACTTGAACTTCCCCATGAGGACTAGAGGCAAGGTGAGAATGACCAGGGGGACTCTGCCAAGCAGTCCCTGGAGAAGGGGTGGAGTGTTTGGGGTCCTCTTCCTGGAACCAGCCCTTCCTGCTCCCTGCAGGCCACACCGCAGGATGAGGGGCCCACGGCCTGCATCTCCTTATCACTGGCTAAGAGCAGGGTGAGGACTAGATCTGCTCCCAGGGCACAGGCCTGGGCATTATCCTGGTGACACCCAGGCTCTGGCCGCCCTCCTGCCATGTGGTGGAGATTCGTTCTTCCGTGTTGCTGCTATTCACGTGGTTTGTGTAGTAGCAGACAGATTTGGTCAGCGCCTCTGCTCTTGCCCTTCACATTTTCACAAATGACCTTGTCCATAACCTGATGATAGGTCAGCACTCCAGCTATTTTTACTCCTTTCATAGCCAGAGAAACTGAGGCTCAGAGAGATTTGTCTAAGATCACATTGATACAGGGGCGATAAATGTAACTCCGAACTAGCTAGATGCCAGATATGCTGAGTTCTGACACAATGAATTCTAGGGAATGGTGGAGGTAATGAGTAAGATACTTCATTGAGAGAAAGAGGTCCTGAGAGGTAGGAGGGAACCGGAAACTGGGTTGTGGCAGACCCCACTTCACAGAGGAAGTTTTGTAGAGCAAAATCATGTGATGGATACAAGTGCATCCAACTATGATCAACCAAGATTATAAGTAAAGCTGCTTAGGAAATACTGACCCTGTGGGGAAGCAAGTCATGTAGCAAGTGTACCTGGAAAGAACAGGACCTTTGAAGGAGGGAGTGGTTCTCCCTCCTGGGTGACTAATGTCTATCCAGACCTTATGGTATTGCTTATCATAAGCGTGATAGGCCCCATCATTCCATCTTCATCCTAGCTAGGCCTGCTTATCCCGTCTTTATCTTGAGGCCTGGCCTTCAGTGGATACGCCTCCAGCCACAGTTTCAATGTGTTTTTATCACTCCCTGAAGGCCCAGCGCGTTCTGACTGCCTGTCCTATTTCTCCCTAACTTAGATGTCTGTAATAACGACTGCTTAATGATAGGACGGCGGGATGAGATAACTGGTCTGGATCAGCCATGTCCTTGCCTTGGGTCCCCGGTCCCGGTGTCATTTCCTCAAGACCCATGTTCTCTTGTATGAACAGATCCTCGCATGGGCCTGGTAGGAGCGGTGCCCAAGACGGGCGACCTCAGGGAAGGGAAGTCCTTCAGAAGCAGGCACTTCAAGGTCAAGTGCAGAGTGTGGTAGGCGCCTGGGCTTCCCGTGTCTCATCACTCACTCCCACACACAGAGGCCAGAGCCCCTGCCGAGCTAGAGTGTGGTTCCTGGCCCAGCGCACCACCTGCCTGGCTCTGCCTTCCCCACTGGGGGAGCCCCAGCTTCCCTGGGCATCAGATGGGCACAGCAGTGATGGTGAGACCAAATGCAGACTTGGCAGGTTGTAGCTCTCCTCCTTAAGATGCACCCTCAGCCCTGCGTCCCACACAGTGTGTTGGGCCGTGGTCTGAACTAAGTGGCCCCAGGCCTGTCCAGTTGCCCCCAGGCAGTTCAAGCATCCTGCTCTGATCCTGACTCAAGACCTGAGCTGTCAGCCCAGGGTGAAATGGTGCATTGCCCCGGAGACAGGTGGCTGCTGTCCCTTCCCTAATGGTGACAG
This sequence comes from Petromus typicus, assembly GCA_004026965.1. Lineage (NCBI taxonomy): Eukaryota > Metazoa > Chordata > Mammalia > Rodentia > Petromuridae > Petromus > Petromus typicus. Next base: position 26,287 of record PVIR01001857.1, on the reverse strand, counting down.
AACTGGACTTACTCAGAGAAGCCAGGTCTGACTCAGGTGCTTATCTTGTCTCCCACACCTGAGGCCTTCCTGGAGCAGGTGTCGTTGATGGGGTCATGAGAGCTGCTAGGTGTCGTAGGCAGATCGCTAAGAAGGAGCCTTCGTGTGTGTGTGTGTGTGTGTGTGTGTGTGTGTGTGCGTGCGTGCGTGTGTGTGCGTGTGCGTGCGCGCCTTGCTCTTGGCCTCTGGGGGGCGCTCAGGGTCCCAGCTTTCTCAGGGGTGTGACCTGTGCGCAGCTGGAGCTGGCTTGGAGTTGTTGACTTCAAAGCAGTCTGGCTTTCCAGACATTTAGGGAGCTTTAGCAGTTGAGGGGTCGAGAGAGAGGGTGGCTTTCTGCTGCTTAGCACAGGTAGACAGTGTGTGGATGGGAGGACCCTGGCCTCAGTTTCCTCCTTGATACAAAGCATTTGAACTCGCTGTGTTCGGGGCACGGTTTTCTGCCCTTAGAGTCTGCGATCCAAGTAGCTCAAGCTGTCACAAGGTGAGGCGTGCAGATCCTCAGGTACCTTCCTGGGTGACCTCTAACCAGGGCTGCCCCAGAACGCTAGTTGGCCGCAATTGGCTGTATTGCAAGGTCTATGGGAGTTCCCTCAGTATTGCCCGCGGGCTTGGCCACTGCCTTCCCTTCCTCTAGCTCTAATCGTCTCTAGTGGAGATCATAGAGCACTCGGGGTGGGGTGCAGTTGCCCTTGTGCCTGGGGCGGAGCCCTGTAGGAATCCTGTGTCCTGGACGGACTGCCAGCATACGCGGCCACCCCAGCGAGGCGGGGCTTTATCTCCCTGTCCACTCCTCCTGGCTCTTGGCTTCTGTCAGGCAGCTGGAGCTGTTGGGTCAGAGCCCAAGCGGGGGATGGGTTGGGGGCTAGAGTGGGGGATTTGTTCCTGGAAGTGCTGAATAACCCCACTCCCACCAGCCAGGCTACACCCCAGCATCAGGTACTTCAGCCTGCCGAGGCCCACATCCCTAAGCCTTGAAAGCTCTGAGAGTGCTCACTTTTAACATTTACATTTACTTTTTGGTGGTCCTGGAGATCAACCTGGGCCATTGTGCTTCCAAGGTGGGGGCAGTACCACTTGAGCTAAGTCCCCAGCCCTTACATTTACTTTTAAACTGAAAGGAAGCATCTCATACATGATGGAGAGTTTTGAGATGCTGCTGCTTTGTCGTGCTTTGCGTGTCTGTTTTAAATGCCAGATTTTAGGGGGTATTCCCTAACCATCCTGTCTAGATGAGGCCCCTTGTGACTGTATTTAAACAACAACAACAACAACAACAAAACACTTATCTGCTCTTGCTGTGTGCTAGGCGCCATTCTAAAGTTTTGAATGTTACCTCACCCGGCCTCACAACAGTTCCGTCTGGTTCTCCTACTCCTGTTACATCTCTCGGGGAAACTGAGGCACAGAGGACTCTCACCCAGGGCTGTCCAGGTGGTGAGTGGCAGAGCTGAGATGAACCCCAGTCGTGTGTCTTCAGGATCAGTGGTGTCGGTGTTGAGTCCTGTGCCCCCGTCATGGTGTGAAATACACTTAGTTCACCTCTCCCTCTGGGTGCAGAATGACTGACTGACTGACTGACCAACCACTGTCTTCGTGAGGCGGGACAACCCTGCTGCGCCAACCTACCTGGGGCAGGGCGCATGTGGAGCCTCCTGCCAGCACCTGGCCTGGTGGCCTTAGTGTGGCACCTCCTCGGGCCTCACCTGAGTCCACTCCCTGCTCTCTCTCCAGCCCCTTATCCTTGTCCGTCCGTCCACTTCTCTTTGTCCACCATGTGTTCCCAGATGCTCTCCAAGGTGGGTGGAGTTTGAGGATCTATGATTGTAATTTTATTTTATCTTCACTTTGGGACAGTATAGAATAAACATTAACACAGCTGGCAGAAATTACAGACAGGTGGTTACTCTGTGGTCCTTAAAAAAACAAAACAAATTAGGTTATCTGTTACACTGTGGATTCTGAAGCTGTTGGAATCCTGGGTCCTGTACAATCCCTGGGGTGGCTGCTGCTTGCAGTGGTGGTGCTGAAGTGTATTAGCATGTTGTATGTTACTGTAACAAAATACAGGCAGCTGGGTAACTTTATAAGGAAAAGAAGTTTATTTTTCCCATTACCATGGAAACTAAAAGTACAAGACTGAGTGGTCTCTTTGGTTCTGGCCCTAGTGAGAGCCTAAGCTGGAGCAAGATGGAGATGAAAGATCCTATCACAGAGAGGAAGCCAGCATAGGGAGGAGAGAGCCAGGCTTCCTTTTTTGTAACAGCCCTCCAGTGAAAATTAATGAAGGGGTCCCAGTGACCCCCTCCCTGCCATGCAGAGGATGGAGCTTCCAACTCATGGACCCTTGGGAGCAAATCATGTCCAAAACATGCAGGGGGCTTGAGGCTTAGGTCCCCTCAAGTTTCCACTAGCCCAGAATGTACAAACAGTATGGCTAAAATTAGTGTGTTCACTATGAAAATGTAAATTCAAGATGAAACCCTAGCTGGGCCTGAGAAGGCATGCTGTTAATTCCAGCACTCTGTAGGCTGAGGCAGGAGGATCGCCATGAGTTTAAGGCCACCCTTGGCCACATAGTTCAAGCTCAGCCTGAACTGCATAGTGAGACCGTATCTTACAGAAAAAGGAAAAGAGAAAGATGAAATCCTAGACCTTACCTCCACCCTGGGCCTGCCGGGTCCTTGTATTAACTCTGCAGCTTTCACTCTGCAGACAGCCACCTCCTCGCTTCTGTTTTGCTAATCACCCAGCCCCTCACCCCTTCACGTGCTGGTTCTTGCTGCTCCAGGTGCATGTGGACAGCTGCCTGATAAACACTGGACGGCAACCCCAAGCCGTGGAGGGACCAGGAGGAGGCGCACTGTCCCGAGGAGTTTGAGAGTGAGCTCCAGACACAGCCGGTAGTGAACACGCCACATGCAGCAGCAATGCAGCTGTTAACCGGCATCAGCAGCACCAGAGGCCCTGTGGGCCGCCCATGAGTAGCAGGGGAATATCCAGCTGGCAGGGAGGGCAGGCGGAGGGCATTCAGGGCAGAGGACCAGCCCGAGGCGGGGCCGGCAGAACCAGCTGCGCAGCTGGGAGTCTGTGGTGAGTGGCCGCCCAGCAGGTCTGACTAAATGGCCCGGGCAGGCGAGGCCATGGTGTGAAGCTGCGTGGCAGTCTGGTGGCCACAAACTTCAAAAGACAAGCCTGGGAACACAGCTGTGCTGTGCAGCACACAACCCGACGTGGTGAAAGAAATCACATGTGGCTGTTTCTAAGACATGTTCAGTCGGAGCAGATGTGGGCCACCATCCCCGGCACTCCCCCGGGCTGGGCCACAGCAGGCTGGAGAGCCGCAGTCTTCAGGTGCCAGGGTGCCCTGCTTGGTGAATCTAGAGCTCGCCCAGGCTCTTGGCCTTGGTTTCTCAGGGGCACTGAGGCCGACACCCCTCTTAGCATCTCCAGGACCAGCCTCCTCCTCGGCCTTTTGATCCTAACACACCACTGACCAAAGGTGATAGCGAGGAGTGTTGGCTACTTCAAACATCTAATGCCAAACTTACCTGTTCTCTGCCCCTCTGCCCCACAGATAACAAGCTTCAGGAAGAATTTCTCACTTTGGCCCAAACCTTCCCATCCAATTATAGTGCACCACACCGTATATAGTAAGTGCACAAGAACATAACTGCTGGCGGAATTCTCTACGCATCTCTGACAGCCGACCGCCTCCCAGGCCGTGGCTGAGCAGCTGCCCTTCCGCTCCCCTCGGAGCTCCCGCCCATGGAGGCCGCAGGCGCATCGTCTCCTCCATCTGCCATTTCTCTTGACCGACTGGAAGGTTGCCGGGACCCAGCCTCCTGCAGCTCCCCCTTGCTGGCTGGCCTTTACTGTGGCTCCTTGGAAAGCGCTTGCCCGGGTGGAGACCACATGTGAGCCGCCAGCCCGAGAGCTTCAGAGGAGATGCGGCCTTCTTTGTCCTGATGGGCCGCACATTCTCACTGTGCGCATGCGCACACACAGATGCGCGCATACAGGCGTCTAAGTGTACCCAGGAGTCGTCCGTGTGAAGATACTGACGTCTGTTCAGTCACCGGCGTCGTGGGCTTTTTGTCTTACTGTCTGTTTTTGCCTACGTCAGCATTTCTTCAGTGTAAAGTTCTAGGAGCTGGCGACCAGGTCTGTGACGAGGAAGAGGGTGAACAGCCGAGCATGCGCACTCCAACTGTCCTCCAGCACCAGAGCACTTACTCAGAGGGTTCATGGTGACCTCTGGGGCTGGGAAGGATGCTGACGTCATAGGGAAGCAGAGCAAAGTGACCACTGAGGTCCTCTAGCCCCATGAATCGAGTCGGTACCTATAGTTCTCTGGGGGATTGTGACTGTAGGTAAGTGGGTGTTTGAAGGGAATCAGCCCAAATCATCCTCTGCACCTCCCTAATTTGGACAAAGAACCTGTCCGACGAGGTCCATCTTGCTGTGCTGGCACGGCCCATTTTCTAGCTATAAACGGCCAGCATTACCTGTTTCAAACATCTGGCTTACTTACCTGCTTACTCACCTTCCCTCTGGCCTCAAACAACTGCAGGCCCCGCCTTCTCCACCTCCATCCCTCCAGAACCCCGCCCTCCATTTTCCTCCTGGAAGGATCTGGATCCACCAGACCCACAGGTCCTGGTGTCTTTAAAAGGATCAGCGTTAGAGATCAGGCTCACTGGAGCGCTGTGACATTCCCCTGGACTATAGTGAAAGTCCAGCAGCAAATCCCCCTTGGCCACCAGCTGGGCAGCATGAGGGCCTGGGACCCCCTGACCATGGCCATGCTCTGCGGCCTGGCCTGGGCTGGTAAGTGGCGGGCACAGGACTGGGTGGGTGGGGTGCCCGAAGAACAGAGGGCTGGGGAACCTGGCAGAGGGTGAGCGCAGGGGACAGGCGGGGTGACCTGGTCTGAAAGCCGTGGATGCTTTTCTGCTGTCACTCGGGGACAGGGCTGGCCTCCACAACCGCATCGTCAGGAAGGGGGGCCTTGCTTCATGGACACTCCCTTTTGACACCTTTCAATACCACAGTCCCACCAGACTCCTTAAGATACCATTGTGTGGGTGGGTGGGTGAGGGGCACGGTGTGATGGAGAGCTGGCCTGTGGCCGGTGTGGGCTGTGACCTGTGGCCGCCTTGGGTCCTCTTCTCCTCCGCTGTCTGGTGCCCGGTGAGGTTGTTGAGGGTGTGACTTTGCTCTGAATAAAGCCTTGGGAAATGAGCAGGCACAGGAGGAAAGCAGGATGTAGGCCACAGGCCTGAGGGGCTCAGAGCAGTGGGCCCCTGTCCCGTGGTGCAGGAGCTAAGAGCAGGGCATGGGGCTGGCTTGCAGTGCAGGCTACCCAGTAGGGAAAGGAACACTTTCCTGTTTAGGAGCTGCAGGATGAAGATGCTGCTGTGTCCGTCAGTGCCTCAGTGGCAGGGAGGGTGCCAAGGCAGGGGCTGAGCTCAGGGTGTGGGCAGCGCCCCCTCTCCCCAAGGAGAAAGACTCGAACTGGGCACTATCCACCTGCCTGGGTTGTCCCCACGAGGGACTCTCGTGAAGACCAACTAGGCAACCACTGGCCGCAAATGTGAGAGCCAAACGCTCTGAAAGTGAGGGTCGTGGTTACAAACAGTTCCGGGGAAGAACCAATCAGGTAGTGGATAAGGAGCCCCTTAGTGAGATTCCTAAATGGAAGTTTTCAAGGAAACAGTCTTCCGCAGGCCTCAACACTGAATGGAACCACGTGGTCTGCCTGGACCCTGCTGGAGGGGAGCAAGTGGCAGGGAGCGAGGTGTGCCCGCCTCAGCGAGTTGGCACAGAGGGTGGAGTGTGTGGGGTGGGCTGGGGAACAGCACTGTCCCAGGTCCCTGGGGGCCTGCCCGAGGGAAAGCCATGTGCTGCAGAGGGCAGGGGTGCCCGGCCTCCCGGTGAGGGCAGGGGCCAGGCTGACAGAGCAGGTGGACTGGCCTCCATCGCACGCCTTGGCGCCTGGAGGCCGGACTGAGTCACATAGAGCAGTCACACAGAGCAGTCACACAGAGCACTCATAAAGCAGCCTCAGTGCTTTATGAGCCGGGTACTGTGGAGGTTCTCCGGGGTGAGCGGGCAGAGGCAGGAGGCTGCTCCCGGAGGGAGGCTTCAGCTCACAGGCCTCCGTAGAGACAGCACCTGGGGCTGGATAAGGGTGCACAGGCCAGACAATGAGACCACCGTGGGGCTGAGGGCCGTCTAGAGGACCTTGTGTCCCCCCAGGTTTAGAACCAGGCTCTGGGTTCAGTACAGACAGGGAGTCGAGGCTCCAGCATATTAAAATCTTTGCGGGTGTAGAGAAGCTCAGCATTTTATTGGTGGACAGGGAGCCAGAGCTTTTCATGGGGAGATGGCGGGAGACCTTGAGACCAGAGAGGAAAAACGAAAACGGAGATAAGCAGAGAGGTGGAGAGGGCAGGAGGCAGAGGGACACGCGGTGCTGGCTGTGGGGCAGTGACCGGGTGGCCAGCACTCACTGTGTGAGTGAGGCTCACACAGCATGTCTCTGCAGGAGGTGCAGGGGAGCTGGAGCCGGCAGCGGGGACTGGCCATCTGAGCGTCCCCAGAACAGCATGGCCGGCCCCAAGGAGGAAGTCTGTCCTCCACCCTCCTGCTCCAAGGTGCCCTTGAAGCGGACCGAGTGCCAGCTTCTTACTGGTGACAAAGCTGCTGGACAGAGATGATAGTGTCCGTGCAGCTGGGGCCTGTGGGGACATGTCCTCCGGGACTGCGCAGCTGACTCTCCCCTATGGCCCTTCTCACTGAGGCCAGGGCTGGAATCCAGGGAACCTTCCCCAGCCGGCTGAAAACGCTGCCCCGCTTGGCTGCCCTCTCCCCCTGGGATTCTGGGTGTACTGCCAGGCTGCCCTGGGCTTCTCTCCTGAAGACCTCTGCATGCAGGTGCCAAGAGAGCGTCGCTTAAGAGTCCAGGCGAGTTCCCGTGGGCCTCCAGCGGCCAGCAGCCTCGGGCTTGGGCTCTCCAGAAGCCGTGCGCTGGCCCAGCATCCTGTCTTTCTGGATGCTTTCGGGCCTTCACTGCGGGCAGCTGCATCAGGGCCTGAGTTAACCCTCCCCTGACATCTTTTTGATGTACAGTACAGACCGGTTGTGCTGTCACCAGCCAGCACCTTAGACCACCCGGCTGCTCGCGGATGGCCCGGGGAGGGAGTCGTGGGGACTGAGCACGCCAGTGGGGTCCCTGAGGGTCTGACATTAGCTGCCGTGAGCGGGGGCACAGAAGGCTGCTGCTGTTTATTTACCTAGCAGATACCTGTGTGACTTTCCTATGTGTCACGCGCTGTGCTAAGTGCTGTGCAAATATTAACGCATTTAAATCTGATGACTATTTTATGAGATGAGTCCTAATAGTTTCCCGCTTTTACAGATGAGGAAATAAAGGCATAGTGCCTTGCCCCAGTCACACAGTCAGAAAGCAACGGAACCAGAATTTCAGCCCCAGGCAGGTTGGTGTCCGAGTCCACGTTCCCAGCCTCTCTGCTCTGTCTTCCATCAGGCAGCTGGAATCATGAGGACCTAATCCGGTCCCTAACCCCCCCCAATCCCCCCCCCGACCTCTGACCCGCTCCTTGACCCTCAGATGTGAGCTCCAAATCCACCTGAGGCACCACAGGAGTCTTCTCCCTTGGGTTAGTCTTCTCCCTTGGGTTCAACTCCCTTGAACCCCTAAGTGCTCTCTTCAGCCAAACCCTGCCCCTTCACCACAGATCAGGACAGAATTACTGCTTCACCAATAACTTGGGTGGCAGCCCAACCCTCACTGTGCTCCTTCGTCAAAGCCCAGGGGTGACCCGGGCCCAAGTGAGGTTTCTGACGCCCAGAGGGACTCTGATCTTGGCGTCTGCACTGCCCTCAGCCTGACCCCAAACCCAGCACCCCTCAGCATTCAAACCTCAGGAACCTCAGATGGAAACAAAGACGCTGTTCCCGCCAAGGAGCAGCACCACGCGGAAGGAAGTAGGCCAGAGCTGGGCTGGCGCGGCGCTCTGCTGCGGTTGGCGTGGTGGGGCTGTTCTTCCCAGGACGGTTGTGGGTTGGTACCGTTCCTTTCAGAACCTCTTGCCTTTGGCCCTTGCGACCGAAAGCTTCTGGAAACCAGTTGGCCAGAGTGAGACGCGGTCTGTGGGCATGGAACTCGATGCCGTCCCAAAGGCCAGTTCTCACCCACACTGGCCGCACTGCCCACCCCAGCAGGAGTGGCTGAGTGCGATCTGAAGACCGACGTGGGGCTGGAGTGCGGGGAAGACAGGACGCGGGGAAAAAAACACAGGAGCGAAGAGCGTGAAGGGGCCAAGGGGCGAGAGGGGCATGGGCAGGGGGCACCCAGGCATCGTCACGGCGCGCGGAGTGACTTCCCTGTGTGACAGGTGGGTGGTGGGCTGCAGGGCACATCAAGCCCGCAGATGTCTCTCTTTGGCTAACATGAAGTTTTAAAAATGGGAAATTTGTTGAGAGTTTCCCTTGATAAACTGGAGGCTCTGGCAAGACCAAGCAGCAAAGGGCTGGACAGAGAAGGTGCTGCAGACTTGGACAGCGTGACTCTCAGCTCTGTCCCTGCTGTACTTGTCCTGCGGCACCCTGCCCCGCATCTTGGCTCTTCTAGTCATGGGCCTCTCCTGAACAAGTCCTGGCGCCCGAGACCCTGCGGGGTACAGCGCCCTGGGATATGTGGTGGGTGGTGCAGGTGGCCGTCCTGCGCACGGACCCTGCAGACGCGCTTCTGCACGTAGGGAGCAGTGGACTTCCCTGCTGGGACCTGCTCCGGCCGTGAACCACCCTCAGGCGCTCTGTCCGAGGGCCTGGGACCTCCAGCTGCCTGCGTCTGTCCCCTTTACTCCTGCAGGGAACCTGGAATCCTGTGCCTCTCGCTGTAATGAGAAATTTGACCCAGACGCGGTCTGCCAGTGTGATCGCCGGTGTCCCGAGCACGGGGACTGCTGTGACGACTACGAGCACCTGTGCTCTGGTGAGGAAGATGTGGTGGGGTCAAGGGTTTGGCCACCTTTGTCTCCAGCTTTCCGGAAGTCCCCAGCTGAGACTCTGGTGAATGCCATGTATCTGGTATGTTTGTCTCAATGAGGGGGATTAGTAATGGCTTCAAAGTTTAAGTAACTAATGCCAAAAAACGAAATAAGAAAAATTTCAGCATGTGACATTATCAATCATTACTCAACGCTTTAAATCCCCAAAATATAAAAATGGCGGTGAGCTCTCACAAGCCCCCGGAAGGGCACACGGTGTCACCGTGGTTGTCACCATGCACACTACACTCCTAGTTTGGAAAACAGCCTTGGTAGGTATAGCCAACGATGCCACTCACCGTGGCTGGTTGTATGGGCTGTGCACTGCCCAGGGTATCTGGATGACTGGGCAAGCTGGACCAACAGTGTGTATTCTTACCAAGTTGTGTGCCTAGTGCAGAACTGTGTCTGCTGAAGAAAGGAATGCTTTTTCCTAATTTGTCCAAGGTGGCACCTGCTGGGCTCAGAGGTGATCTTTCAGTTCACACAAGAGTGTCATGTGTGTTAGGAGACACCCTGAGGCTCAGGCCTGAGCAGGGAAGCCTGCGCCCAGAGCCCACTACCAGCATAGCGCCCACCGTTTCCTGGCCTCAAACCACCACACTGGCATGCCAAGATAGTGGTGCCCAGTGTAGGAGCATTTCGATTAGCAAGTCAGAACCTCTGTCCATAGGAAAAGGATCGTAAGTGACAGCTGGAACTCCAGTGCAGACCACAGAAGTCTATGGAGCATACTATGTGGCTGAATTAAGAAACTTATGGATATCTAACACTTAGAACATAGCCAGGCACAAAGTAAGTGATCAGGACATGTTTGTTGACTGAATGTATAACCTACCTGGCGGTTCTGACCGTAAAACCACAATACCACCCAGCAAAATTGCTACCAGAATCTCAATTACTCTGTCAGCATGCTGTTTGTTTGGTTACCCGCACAGGCTCTCCGCAGAGAGTCTGTGGCCATTCCCAAATGGAAACGAAAGGAAATAAAGTGTGTCCCTGGCATCTCAGGAGGCAGCTTTTATTTCTGAGGGCTGAGCATGCTTTGGATTCTGACTGGGGAAACTAGAAATGACACGCCCGGAGCTGAGGGCTCGGCCTTTGGACCTTCAAGGTCCTCCTGACCCGCCCTCTGTACTCCTTCCTGCCAGCTGTGGGGAAAGGAAAGTCACAACCCAAACTACAGAGTCATTCTGCGGGAGAATGGTAGGAAATCTGTCACCTGGAGAAATTATTATTGTTTTTAGTAACAGCGTCCAGCGATCTGTCACTTCACAGGGAGTGTCTTCCATTTTTGTTTTCCACTGTGATTTGGGGTGCGGGGGGTTACTTTGTACTCCAGGTCTTGCTATTATCTGTTTACGGTGCACGTGTTCGTGGGGACCAGGACAAAGAGGAAAGGAAGGCCTCGGAGGTGACTGGTGGTTTTATTTTTCTACTGCAGCTGAAGGGGACCCCGCGGAGCCCGAGCCATTCCCGGAAGAGGCCCCTGGCAGCAGTGAGCATGCCCCAGACAGAAGGGAGCCCTTGGGACGTGGGGACCCCCAGTGACACGGGGAGGGCTCCCCCCCAGTGCCTGCTGGACTCAGCCAAGGCAGAGACGAGCTCGCAGGGCAGGCGCTGAGCCGGAAGACGGTCTGCGGCCTGGGGAGGGAAGTGGGAAAGATTTTATTTTTAGAGTCAGGAGATTAATAAAACAACAGGCCAGAAAGCAGAGTTAGGCATCTGCGGGACTTCCTGCCGGTGCTGGTGCGCAGGAACTCAGCTTGTTTGCGCTCCTCCCCAGGCCTCCAGGGGCCGGTCCCCAGCGCCGCGGAGGGGCGGGTGTGCGGCGCCCCCTAGCGGCCGCCGAGGCTCACTCCCTCCGTTCCCCCAGACCTGTACGCGGCGCCCAGCTCCTGCCAGGGCCGCTGCCGAGAAGCCTTCGACAGACACCACGCCTGCCACTGTAATGACCGCTGCCAAGAGTTTGGGAATTGCTGCGAGGATTTCGAGAGCCTGTGTGGCAACCACGGTCAGTCTGCGTCCTCTGCATAGCCCCAGAGACACAGGGATTCTCTAGAGTTGTGGCGGTCAGAATGTTGCATCTGGACCAGCTGCACAGGCCTGGTCTGACAACCTGTAGGAAGTGCACAGCCTAGGCTTCGCCCCAGACCTGCTCAGCTCTGGGCGTGCTCGCCGCTGCGGCTGAATAAGCCCTGGAAGTGACTCCGGTGCCAGCCACAGGTCGGAACCTTCCCAGGTGCAATGTGGACACGCTGAGGCCCAGGGTCCTAGAGACCTCGGCCGTCCCTCGTGCCTGGGGCTCCTCTGAGTGCCCTGGAGGATGCTGTGACCTCCCTCTGGCCCTGACCCCACCCTACCCAATTCCCTCAGGGCGCTTCTCCTACAGCAGCGACGCCATCACCAAAGAAGAGCTCCAGAGTGTCTCCGAGAAGATCTACAAGGTGGACACCAACAAAGCGCGGAAGGAAGACATCGTCCTCAACCCGCAGAACTGCATCACTCCGTCGGAGACCGGAGACCAAGTGGACCGCTGCCCGAACCGGTGAGTCTCCTCCTGCCCTTCTTGCTTGCCCACCCTCAGTTCTTGTGATGCCCCAGCATCGGGTAGGATCAAAGGGAGATGGAAAAATAGGTCTCCAGAAACAAAGAAGCCACGTTGAGGGCTGAGGGCCTCCCGTGGGAGGGTCACTGTGACCGGCCATGTACCCAGAGATGAGGCAGAAGGAAAGTACCCTCATGTCATGGCCCCCGGAGCCCCTGCCCTCCTGATCCGGGCCTCCTCCAGTGCCTCTCGGCCTGTCAGGAGGCTTCTGGAAGCGTCTGCTGCACATTCAGGCTACTCAGTGGGTCTTGCTGCACCTGCTCCAGGCTCTTCACCTATGTCAATGAGGAGCTGTTGTCCAAGCCCACCTATGCGGCCTTCATCAACCTGCTCAACAACTACCAGCGGGCCACGGGGCACAGTGAGCACTTCAGCGCCCAGCAGCTGGCCGAGCAGGACGTCTTCCTCAGAGAGATCATGAAGACGGTGGTCATGAAGGAACTCTATGGCTTCCTGCACCAGCAGAGTGAGTGAGCCGCTCCCAGGCCCCACGGGGCAATGCTGAGGAGACGGGGCTGTCTTCGGGAGAGCCAGGAACCCCCGAGGGCTCCCCAGTGAGGGTGGGAGAGCAGCCAGGAAGCTGTGAGCACCTCGTGGAGGCACATCCGGGAAGGGCCAGAGACAACCCCGAAGCTACTGAGAGCCCAGGGTCCACACCAGGTGCTGGAAATCGGCTCCAAAGTCATCCCACCCTTTGACTATTAGCTGCCTTGTGGACTCTTTCCCCCTCTGCTTCAGTCTTGGGGTCCCCTGCAGGGTGCGGGGTTCCCCTACTCCACCCGAGGGAACTTCTCAGCCCTTCTAGCCAGCCCCAGAGCACCACATGGCAGACGGGTGAAGTTCCTGCCTCTGGCACCGCCCCATTTTTATTGGGGATCAGCAGCTGAGCCCCACAGAGGCTCCAAGAAGACAGTCCTCCTGGGAAGGCCTGGCTGGAAACCTCCGGACCCAGGCCCATGCAGGTCAGGCCAGAAAACAGTCTGGCTGCAGGCCATCTTCGTGTTTGTGGTTGGTTGTGCTTGTCAGTGTCCAGCAGGTGCCTTCCTCTGGGTGTTGGTGGCTGGGCTTCTTCTCCAGCAGTCTGTCTGGGTGCCCCTAGCAGGCTGTGGTGTCGCCTCTGCCTCCTGGCAATGTTGCTGGGTCCCATTTTTGGTTCACTAGCCTCTGCAGAGAGCTGGTGAAGCTGTTTTGATTTTTAGGTAGGGCCGCCGGCTGCCGGGAGGCAGATACAGTTGTATGCTGCCCCCTGGTGTTTGCTCTGTTATCAACAGCTCTCTTTCCGGTGAGTCGGAGGCCTGGCCAGGCCAGGCTGACCTGGGAGTTTCAAGCACAGCTGTGACTGGGACCTGGGTTCCAGTGCCAATGCGGGCCCTCTTCTCCTCCATCCTGTCCGTGTTCCACTCGCCCTTGAGTTCCAGCTCAGGTCCCACAGTGTTTAAGAAGGCCCCAAATGCCTCAGCTCACACTGGCTGTCTGCATCCCGCCTGGGCATGAGAGCTCTTGTGAATAGATTACATTTTGCATGAATTAATAGTTTTCAAAGGAACAGCTTTGTTATAAAGAGGAACTCTCTCTGGCATGCTTGTCCTGTCTTACCATCTGACACCCTCTACCTCGTTAGGATGCAGCAAAAAGGTCCTCACCAGATGCCAGCATTTTGACATTAGATTTTCCAGTGAGTTAACTAAACCTCGACTCTTGATGAGTTACTAGGTCTCAGGCATTTTGGTATAGCAACAGAAAGCAGACTAAGACACCTAACCAAGTTATTTTTATCTCTCTGAATCTTACCTGTGAAGTAAGGCCTTGGAGGATTAGTGTTTGCAAAGCACCCTATAGAAACCTGGCACCTAGTAAGTGCTATCAGTTTGAGAGATGTATATATAGTGGACACTGGAGTTATGACCAGCCCAACATATGAACAATTTGAGTTACTATTGGAATTTTAGGGTTTTTTTTTTTTTTTTTTTTTGAGACAGGATCCCTCTTTGTAGTTCAGGCTGGTCCTGAGCTTACTATGTAGCTCAAGCAAGCATGGAACTCACAACAATCCTCCTACTGTCCCTCCTGAGTGCTGGGATTATAGGTGTGAGCACCATGCCTGGCATTGTGGTATGGGTACTGATTGTTGATGGGCATGAGTCACTATGCCCGGCATTGGTATGCGGTTACCAGGGATCAAACCTGGGACCTTGCACTTGCAAGGCAGGCACTGGAATCACTGAGCTAAATCCCTGGCCCTGGAATTTTAATTTTAATTTAGGACCAAAATCTCGAGTTATGACTTGAATGCTGGCCATTTATGCTTTCAGATGGTCTCGATACAGATTTAACCCTTAGAGAGTTCTGGAAAGAACATTCCAACATCTTTTCCTGGGGGATTAGTTGAGAAAGGTGGACCAGTTGCCTAAGTCCACTGGGATCTGCTTGTCTGCAGGAAGGCTGTGTAGAGAAACCTGAGCCTGCAGCTGACCAGCTTGAGTCACAACCGGCCCTTGAGAGTTTGTAAGCCAAGGGTCCACCGCACGTATGTGCATATATGCATATATGTATGTATATATCTGACCAGTTGTGTATAATGTCTTTTAAGTCCTTGAAAGGAGATAATATGAGCTATAATCAAAAATAGTGAATGCTTACATTTAAAAATTATTTTATAAAAGACACATGACCATCAACCCCCCTTACAATACTCCTGCTCACTTAGTGCTTACCATTCTTGCCACGCCCTGAGGTTGTTCTGAATGTCTTCTTCCGTGAGTCTTCAGTTGCATTCTTGTGGCTGTCTCCAGGTCCTCCAATGGTTGTTCTGACACGGGGGAAAAGCTACAAGTTGCTTGGCTCCTCCAGTGCATGTGAATGAGGACCCAGCGTTATGTCTTTGTAAGCTGTGTTTCTGCTGCAAGACACTTGGCAGCAGTATTCATCATGTTTTCATTTATTTAGAGACAGGGTCTTTCTTTATAGTTCAGGCTGGCTCTGTCTGAGCTCACCGTATAGCCTAGGTGAGCCTTGAACTCACAGCAATCCTCCTACCTCTGCCTCCTGAGTGCTAGGATAACAGGTGTGAGCCACCATGCCCGGCACTGTGCTGTGTGGTACTGGGGACCTTGAGCTTGCCAGGCAGATACCGGAACCACTGAGCTAAATCCCTGGCCCCATATTGTTTTAAAATCACACTTCATAAAGGCATGAAAGAGGACTCTTCTAGAATTGCTTCAGAGGGAGGCAAGTGTGATTGAATACATATGGATAAAAGGAGGAGGTGTATTTGGGGGGAGATTAATGATTTGGAAGAGATTAATGTGTCTTTTACTCTAACATTTTTAAAAAATTTAAATACGCATGTATTTTTTAATTAGCTCTTGTATTTCTGTTATCTCTTTTGGGAGGCAGGGAGACTTTTTGGGGGGGGACTGGGAATTGAACTCAGGACCTTGTACTAAGGAGACAGGCATGGTGCCACTGATCTAAATCTCGGCCCTCCGTTATCCCCTTTGGATCCTCTATACACAGTTTTGACCAGTAAACAGTATTTTTTGGCTTTGATTGAAATCTCAAGCCCTGGCCTTTCCTTTAGATCTCGGTGGCCTATTAAACATATCCACTTGGCTGTCAAACCAGTATCTACCCAAAAAATAGTGTGAGGAGTACCTACCTCTTCATCCTCCCCTAGTCTTCCTCATCTCATAAATTGGTCAGGCCAAAACTCAGGAATTAGAGTTGCTTCTTCTCTTTACCTCTCTGCACCCTGCCCCACTTTCTCTGTCAGTAATGGCATGACTCCCCCCAGACCTGCCTGCTTCTCAGCTCCACGAGGGCAGGGTCCCACCAGCTTCTCCCCTGGACATAGCTTTGGTCTCAGAACTGGCTCTCTGCCCCCTTTCCTGTGCCCCATTAACCTCTTTTATGCCACCCTTTGAAAAGCAAAGCTCCTACAATCCCCTTGCTTCCAACCATTTGGTGTCTTTCCAGCCCCCTAAACTGTCAAGGTGTTAAAAGATTTGTATGTGGTGCAAGACTGTGGGGGCTTAAGCACTGCGTCTACCTCTTAGGAGCTGTCACCTTACATGAGTTTTATAATCTTTGGCTGGACTTGATCAGTACCTTGGGAATAATTAGTACCAACCTCACGTGGAAACTATTTAGTGCAAACATAATAGAAGACTAGAGCCCTGGAAATTTATCGTGAACATGAGTCCATTGGCTTGTGGTTCTAGAGACTGGGAAACGAGACAAGGCTGGCGTCTGGCAAGGGCTTTCTTACTGGGTCATCCCATGGAGAAAGCCAAAGAGTGGCGAAGAGCTAAAGAGTGGCAAAGGGGCCCAGACCCGGCCCTTTGAAGGAAGCCCTCCTCTCAGTAGAGCCCACTCTCATGAAAATGGCATTATCCCATTCATAAGGCGCAGAACTCCTGGCTTGGTAACCTCTGAAGGTCCCGCCTCTTAATCCTGTACCGTCTGGGTTTTAAGTTTCTTTCTTTTTTAATTTTTTTTGAGACAGGGTCTCGCTTTGTAGTTCAGGCTGGTCCTGAACTCAGTGTCAAACTCACAGCAATCCTCCTGCCTCGGCTTCCCGAGTGCTGGGATGACAGGTGTGAGCCACCACACCTGGCATTGTGGTATGTGGCATTGATTGCTGGTGGGTGTGAGTCACCACACTTGGCATTGTTGTATGTGGTTACTGGGGATTGAACTCGGGCCCTTGCACTTGCAGGGCAGGCGCCGGAACCACTGAGCTGAATCTCCGGCCCTGATTTAAGTTTCTGACGTATACCTCCGGAGGGATGCAGTCAGAGCAGAGCGCCCCTCCATCGCCATCTCCAGTCTTTACGGGCTTTGTTGTCTTTTTAGCCCTTATCTGAAATCACTTGAATCAGTTAGTGCTTGTTTGTTTGCTTCTTTATGTATTTTTGTTCTTTGAGACAAGATCCCCCTGCCTAGTTCAGGCTGGCCTTGACACTACAGTGCCTCTCCTGCCTCGGGGTGGGATCACAGGCGCGCATTACCTTGCCTGCTGTGTTTCTTGACTATCTCTTCCTTGGAATGTAAAGTCTCAAGGTGGAGACCGTGTCCTTATTTTTCGCTGCTGAAGCCTTGGTCTTTGGTTTGGGGAAGCAGCTGAACACAGGTGTGGCTTGAACGCGAGCGTCTCCCGTCGAGCTGGAGCAATGGCTCCTCTTGCTTCCCAGGACCCAGCTCCACTTCCCCTCTGCAAAGTCCTCTGTGCTCCTCTCTGCAGATCGATACAGCTCTGAACAGGAGTTCGCTGACGACTTGAAGAACATGTGGTTTGGACTGTACTCAAGAGGCAACGGAGAGGGGGACTCGAGTGGCTTTGAACACGTCTTCTCAGGTGGGGTCCTGTGGCTTGGACAGGAAGCTTGGGAGGGGTGAAGAGGAACGGCAGGACGGCCTGGGCATGAGTCAGCAGCCACGCCAGCGGGCCGGAAGGGACACATTCAGGCCCAGGCCCGGGGGGGAGAAGTGTGAGGGGCCGTCTAGGCACAGTCTTGCTAGAGTACGTAAGAGGGAAGGAAGACCAGACACTATGGCTCCCAGGGGAGAGCATGTAGGCCCTGCACATGCCTGGCCAAGGCTGCTTCTTCCAGGGTGTCGCCGCAGGGTCATAATCTTCCCCTGACCGCTGCCTTGTAAAGCTCCCATCCAGCCTGGCTTGGTCCAGTAGAATAAACCAAGAGGAGCCCCCTCGAGTAGCCCTGGGATCAGCCAGGAGGAGGGATTCTCCCCAGGACAGGCTTTAGGTGAAAGGGGATGAGAGGGCCTGGGGAGTCAGGAAGGGGCTGACCAAGGGCTCCTCGAGAAGTCAGAGCTGGGAGAAGGGCCCAGCGTTGGTGTGAGGTGGAAGAAAGGGGCTGGGGGCAGGGAAGGAAGGAAGCCCAGGTCACCTACCTTGGACCCTTTACTCCAGGTGAAGTCAAAAAGGGCAAGGTCACCGGCTTCCACAACTGGATCCGCTTCTACCTGCAGGAGAAGGAGGGCCTGGTTGACTATTACAGTCACGTCTATGATGGGCCTGTGAGTACTGGTGCCAGGAAAGCCCTGTTGGTGCCACACTTCCTGCCCTCCCTCCCCAGACGCTCAGACTTGCTTCTCACCCAGTTCTCCTTGGCAGCCCAGAGAGGCTAATGAATTCGATGTCCTTGTCCGCGGGAGAGCAGGGTTAGCGGCCAGGAAGTGCAGCTTTGATCCAGACAGCAAAGTCTCCAGACTTGTAAAGGATAGAGGTGGAGGGCCACATACTGGGTAGGAGGCCAGGCCAGGGCAGGATTCCTAGCGGGGAGGACCAACCACAGGTAGTCACCCCAGCCAGAGTGTCCTTTGACTGTCTGAAAGTTCCAGGGTGGTGAGTCTAAGCTTTACCCTGTACACTTAGCAAGAGAAGCCTTTGCTGCCTTGCACCAGGAAGTAGCCTGGGCACAATCCACTGCCCCCTCCCACACGTGAGATCACAGGGGGCAGCTGTGTCCCTGCTCCTCTGGGTGGGTTGTGTGGATGCAGGCAGCTCTGCTGAAGAAGCCTGTCTTTGGGAAGCTCCTCCTAGACCCTCCGCCCTCCCGGACTGGGTGTTGTTGATGTTTGACGCCTGCCTCAGACCCGTGCTGTTCCCTTTGGGCAGTGGGATTCCTACCCTGACGTGCTAGGCATGCAGTTCAACTGGGACGGCTATTATAAGGAAGTGGGTTCCGCTTTCATCGGCAGCAGTCCCGAGTTCGAGTTTGCACTCTACTCCCTGTGCTTCATCGCCAGGCCAGGCAAAGCGTGAGTACCGGGCCGGCCCCAATCCTGGGCACTGACAGGGAATAGGCTGTGCTCGCCCGGGCAGCCCCAGGAGCTTGACGCCCGCTGCTTAGCAGATGCATGGAGCACTACGCTGGGCCTCGGCTCCTCCATGACGAGGAAGGAAGGTACCACAGCTGCTGCCGGTCTTTGCCTCAGCAGTGGGACCATCTCTGTTCCTCCTCCCGAAGCGAAATCTTTTGTCAGAAAAGTTAGTAATGGAGTCATCCCTGGGCTCTAAGCCTCTCTGGCCCCTGAGGTTTTGGGGGAACCCAGGAGCCCTAGAAAGTTGGTAACCGCTGGCCCCACGCTTTCCGTTCACTGGAAACTTTGGGCCCTGCTATTTGAGAAGCTCCCAGCAAACATTTCATTTCTGACGACTTCAGCTCTAGGAAGTTAGAATATTACTCAGAGAAGATGATGAGGGGTGCTGGGTAAGAAGACTGAAAACAAGTTCTGGATTTTGGAAGGGTTTCCTGCACCTGGGGAGTTGGGGCCGCAGCTGCAGGAGTCTTAGAGCATGAAGCCATCCTGCTGGGGTGGGCTGTACCCTTCCAGCCGGGCACAGAGGAAAGGCAGTGTGCCCTCTCTGACTTCCTGATTTTTCCCTGCAGGTGCCACTTGAGTCTGGGTGGCTATCCCTTGTCCATCCAGACCTACACCTGGGACAAGACTACTTACGGAAATGGCAAGAAGCACATTGCCACAGCCTACATCATCACCTCCTCCCGGTAGAGCTGCAAGCCAGAGGGGGTCGAGGGCAGTGGGGGTCTGGCAGGGCTGAGGAGCTATGGGCTCTGGTCTGGAGAGGGAGGAGAGGAGACTCAGAGGGAATCCCCAACCTTAGATCAATTTAAAGGATTCCCAAGGCCCAAAATGTCCACATAGAAAAGATCCAAATTAGGAAAATGCAGAGACACAGTCACTTTCGTCCTCCAGTATTTTAGCAACGCAGACTCAGGAAGAGTCCAGCCAGTGGTGGGGAGCCGTTTGTACTCTTAGGTGGCGGGGTCAAAGTCTTTTGACTTCTCTGGGCCCTGTCCTTCCCTTGAGTGTCAAAGGCAGGCGCCTGCCCTCTTTCCTGTTTCTGGGATTGGTAAAATGGCAAGCCTGGTATTCTTACTGTGAAAGTGTTTCCAGTTGTTCTTAGGAAGAACGGCTGATGTAGACTGAAGATTACTCTAATGGCTGTTATTGTACACAGCTCTGCAAACTGCAGTTCAGCCCTGTGTCAAGGGCCTCAGAGAAGTCAGAGCACAGATGCTGAGCAAAGGCCTTTGGTGTTTCCTAGAGTTAGGTCCTCTTGGAAGAGAGCCTTTGAGGAGTCCCACTAAGGGAGCAGGGGAGGACGGCTGGGCCAGGGAGTGGGCTGGGGCAGAGAGGCCTCTTCGAGGCCCTGAGAATTTATATGACCATTTTAGGATCTTTGTCCAGAAGCTTCCGTCTATAATATAGATGAAGCTTTGTGTTTTGATCACCAAGAGTTTGTAAGAGAATTCCCTTCATGGGAAGGAGGTTTGGCATCAGAAGGGGAGAGGAGCCTGTAGCTTGAAATAATTGAAAATTAGATTAAGGCTTATCCAACTGCCATCCCTTGAGTCACTCTAGGATTCACGCCGAGGCTTCCGGTCCCATCTTTAATGATGCCCCACTGGCACCAGGTGCTGCCCCTCAGAGCCTGGCTTGCCCCATGGCTTGGAGGGGTTGGGTCTTCAATTAAAGCCATGTAAGAAAACTTGACGTGTGTCTCTTCTTTGTACGTGGCCCCTCGCCTGGGTCTGCCCGGCCTTTCTCTGGAGTAGGCCAGGGAGTGGCTGTGTGCCCTTCAAGTCTTTCGGGATGGCCTGGGCAGTGTGGAGTGTGGGAGAAGTCTGTGATGACTCACTGCAGCTTTCCAGCCAAGGTGGGGAGGAAGTTCTTACCAATGTAATGGGCAGTGTGGGCGGAGAATTGCACACGGAGCATGGGGAGGTGATGGGAGCCCCCGCTCTGGTAACCAATCCCCTGGATCGCTACACGAGGAGCAGAAGGTCGCCTCAATGCTGCTTCTGGGGCTTCTGAGGTTGACTGAGCCAAAGGAATGGAAGATGCTAAAGAGGCTTTTCACCTGCATACAAGTTATTAGGCCTCAGTGCTAGGAAAGTGTCAGGCGGGAAGGGCATCTCCAGGAAGTTAGAGGCAGATGGATGGGACAGGTCTGTCCTGTGCTACCCAGAGTGTTCACTGGCTAGGGAGGAAAATGGCTCAGTAGAATGTCTGGCGGCAGGCTCTGAAGTCAGGCTGCCCAGGTACAGGGCCAGGCTCTCACTTGCTGGTTGCACCGGAAATCCGTTATCCAGATCACTGTCCTCAGGAGTAAGAAGGGATGCTACTGTTACCATTGTTGCGAACATTCTTTTCATCGTTTTTTATGTGTCTCACTTTTGTAGATTTTGCTTTTTTGTCCATCTTCCGCGTGATCAGCCTGAGGAGTCACTCAGTCAGTCCTTGTGAACCTTGTAGTCTCTTCCGTTGACTCCTAGGCAGACGAGTGGGAGGTGGAGCCAGAAACGCAGGAGAAGGTTACTGAGCCCCAGAGTCTGGGCTGTGGCTTTGCAGGAAGAAGGGGCAGGAATTAACAATGCTAAGTGCTTGCCACTCTCACATGGCTTAAGTAGCCTTAAATGTGCATACTCTTGAGGTAGGCTGAAGAGATAAAAGATAGATGTGAAAGAGACAAGGAAATCTTAACCATTAAACTGTATTTGGGGTTTTTTTGAGACAAAGTCTCGCTTTTGTAGTTCAGGCTGGCCCTGAGCTCAGCCTTGAACTCACAGCAATCCTCCTGCCTCTGCCTTCCAAATGCTGGGATTACAGGCATGAGCCACCACGTCCAGCACTGTGGTATGTGGTTCTGATTGCTGGTGGGTGTGAGTCTCCACGCCAGCCAGCATTGTTATATGTGGTTACTGGGGATCGAACTTGGGCCCTTGCACTTGCAAGGCAGGCGCTGGAATCACTGAGCTAAATTCCCGGTCCTAAGCTCAGCATTGAACTCACAGCAATCCTCTGGCCTCTGTCTCCTGAGTGCTGGGATTTCAGGCATAGCCATCATGCCTGGCACTGTGGTATGATGGCTGATGGGTGTGAGTCTCCACACCTAGCATTGTTGTATGTGGTTATCGGGAATTGAACCCAGGTCCTTGCACTTGCAAGGCAGGTACTAGAATGACTGAGCTAAATCCCCAGTCCTTGTTTGCTATCTTTATTTGTATTAGCTTGTGTTGTATTGACTCACCCCTATAGAATATTCCTGTTCTCTATAGATATATAAACTATATTTGCTAACTGAGGTTCAATAGTGCCTGCTTGACTTTTATTTTGAGATTCTATTATCAGGTGTGTGTGTGTGCTTTGTGGCTTGAAGCTCTTCTGGGGATAGGTCTTACATCCATTTTAGACTGCCAGTTAGTGGAAATGCCCATTTCTCAGCAAGAGAATATTAGGTTTGTGTTAGAAACTAACCCAGGGAAAGGTTCTATATGACCTAGTCCCAAGAAATGCAGCCTAACAGGTCACATCCCTGGGGATGAGGCTCAGGAGCTGTCAGGAGTTAGTCTATGAGGTCCCATTAATGAGGACTGACCCAGGGACAAAACCTACTTTCTACTTCTCCTGCTTACAGACCCATGATGGGAAATGACTCATCTATTTCTTCTAATTCCATCCTCAACCATTGGGAAGAATTTGACCTTAAGATCTTTCAAATGGATTATGTATTTCTGTCTAATCAAAAATTGGTTATGTATTCCCTTGGTAAGCTGTGGCTACCTCTTGGCATCCTGAAATATAATGCCATATTTCAATTGTATCTTTATAATAAGGAACAAAACAATGGTCAGAGGTGCCTACGTTCAAGCCTTTAGCAGTCACCAGTCCTCTGACAAGAGGGAAGAGGCCTCCCTTGCATGAGCACTTCCTTCCCAGGCCGCCTCCTCAGTAAGTGCCCCCAGGAGATAGAAGCCATCTCCCGAGTCCAGACCCCACTAGATGTGGGTCTACCCACACTGGGCCCTGGATTCACACATCAACTTCAGTTCTGAGTGTGGAAAGTCTAGAGAAGCTCAGATTACCCCAAGATGGTATTTATTAGTCAGCTCCAGATGGTGGAGGGCAAGCTCCCGAACCTCAGCTGGGCCCACACACCGACGTAAACCAACTGGTTGATGAGGTTTGTTCATTGCTTAACAGTACTGATAAAGCCCAGAGCAAACTAGAGCTGGATAAAGGAGAGATAAGGAAAGCCACGCTCACCACATTTGATAAGGCTCACGACAAAGCCTGAAGCACTAGTGGAACCTGAGGTGATCTCTGTGATGGAAGTAAGTCAGTGTCTCAAGTGCAAACATGTGGGCCACTGGGCAAAGGAGTGCCCTCCATACCTGCATAGCCCACGCTGGACTTGTCCGTGGAACTGGACGAGGGACTACTGCTGAGAAGGATGAAGTCTTTCCTCGGCAAGGTGGTCAGAGAATAGACCCAGACAGAGTGGGGGGCAGTGACCAAGGTCAGCCTGCAAGGCTCCCACACAAGAGTATCATAGTTCGTGGGACTCTCAGGTAATTGTAGGTGTAAGAGGTGAATAAATCATATTTCCTTGTAATACTGAGACAGTTTAGTTCTGGTCTCTTCTTGTGGTGATCTTTATCCCATTCCAAAGTTGTGGGCCTTGAATTAACTGACAGCTTTCTTTACTCCTGCTCTGAACTGCTGTTTGGCAGATTTCCTTTTCCAAGCTGCCTTTATGGTGATACCTGACCTGAGTATCCTATATCAATAATTGGAAGAGATATACTATTCCTACTCAAGACCACTCTCTACCCAAACCCCTGGTGACCTGTGTCCTAGTTGGTAGGGACCCAGGCAGCCCGTTCCCGTGGAGCCCAATGTCTCTGCTGAGATTAGATCCTCAAGATGGTATGATGGCATCCCTGGAGGGCTATCTGAGAGACCTAAAATCCAAAAGGGGAGGCCTATTACAGTGTGTAAATGACCTCCTAATTTGTAACCCCTCTAAGGTGTTATCTGATAAGAGCCATTGAGACTCTCAGTTTTCTAGAAAAATGGGGTATAAGGTGTCCCAATACATGGTTTATCTGAGATATGTCTAGGACTAACTCATATCTAAATAGAAAGCCCCTTATACAATTGTATTATTCTGCCATTTAGTATAGTGATTAGAATATTAGATTTACCTCTCTAGGGTAAGGCCTAAGCTCTCTGAGAGCAGAAGATAAAGAAGAGGAGCCATGACCTTCATACACCTGTGAACCTCATGTATCTTCTTGAAAAAGAAAATACCAGCCACCATGTTGAACCTGAGCTTGACAAAACCCTTTGCTCCATCTAAGTAAATTGTGGGAGTCGTCTTGCTACCATCTTGTTTACTACACTTAGAGTCCCTATTCCAAGCTATAGCATGACATCTTTTGTTTTGTTTCTTTGGGAATCATCCTGGTTATTTAAAAATTGCCTCTCCTAGAGATAATAAATGACAACTTACATGAAACCTTAAAACTAATCACATCTTTCTCCTATCATCAACAGCCACCTAAGAACTTGAAAGAGGTCAGATGAACTTCCTGAGTATCACCTTCTTTTAAGACCAGATAGACTCACTAGCAGCAGCAACTGTACAACATCGTAGAGGACTAGATCTCCTAACAGCTGAAATTCCTGGGGTAGCGTGAGATGTATACACCACCCCTCATCTGAAATATGTAGCTCCCAGGATCATACACTCTCAGCTTCAGTAATGAATTAATGAGGCAAAGTTTAAAGTAAAGAAAGATGGTTTACTTGGACAAGGGTGAAAGAAGAGAAGGTAGACAGCTATTCTGCAATAGTAGGAAATATCAGAAAATGAATACTCATGGTTTCTTTCTCTCTCTCTTTCTTTCTTTTTCTCTTTCTTTCTCTCTTTCCTTCTTTCTCAGCACTGGGAATTGAACTCAGGACCTTGCACTTGCCAGGCAAGTGCAGCACCACTGAGCTACATCCCCAGCCCTACTCATGGATTTTTGTCTTCAGATTCTTTTTATTTAGGACTAGTGATTTCTCCCATCCCCTATGTGGGCACCTAGAAGTTGTCACTATCTGTTTGGTACTCTGGCTGTCTTTGGTACTAACCCAGGTACCTCTGTCTACATTCTTCCTGGCCACTTGATTCCTATCTGTCTCTTTGTGGTAGATAAGTGTTTGTGCTGAGGGACTCATAGATGAAGAGCTTAGAGTTAGAAATTAAGTAAAGGGCACATCGGCTGCAGGTATAGTGATGCTGAGGTGAGAATATACATATAAGTATATATGTATAAATGTATGTGTCTCTTAAGTTTTAGACTCCTTAGGTGGTTGCCCCTTATCTCCTTTGCATTTTAACAGGTAGATGAGGGGCTGGTTTCCTGGTATATATATATATTTTTTAATTTCTGGTTCCCTCCTTACTTTGTCAACTCTTTCTGGTAAAGTCTTAGGATAATTCTGTTACGTGGCACTTCTCTGCGACTAGTTTATCTTTCCTTTGTCTTTCTAATTGCTCTAACTATACAAGCAGAAACTGTTTTTAGTAAGATTCTCTATTAATTAAGCTTAATGAGATGTTACTATAACCTTTTTCCTGCCTTTAGCCACCTGTTCCTACAAAACAGAGGGCCTATGTTCATCCCTAAAAGGATAGTGTACAATGCACCCTTAACTGATAAGATCAATTCATTCCCAGGGGCTGGTTGTAACTCAAGTTAGTTAGTTGTCTTCAAAGTCTCTCTTCTGTATAATTTTCAGCTACATTTTCTTCCAGGCAAATCTCAGTGTTCTGTGGGAGACACTGGCCCATGGTTTTTCAATTAACCCTGCAGAAGAAAGTGAAGGAGAAGCTCAAATCTGGCTGGGTCAAGTATGCCGCATGTATGTCTCCTAGCTAGGAGACACTCAAAGGAGTTCAAGCACACTCGCTCCGATGCGCAGAGACTTGCCTATAGCTGCTTGGGGGCCTCCTGTTCCTCTAGTTATCACTCTTTTATTTGGCCAAGAGCTAACCATAAGAGGTCAGAAACTTGTGCCCCACCAATCAGCTACAGCCCTTTGCCCCTGTGCACTCATAGCCACTTCCATTCTCCTTGTTCTATTTAAGCCTGTGTAGCCCTCAAGCAAGCCGGAAGTGTCCGGAGTCTGTCTGGTGACTGTGCACTCACCTTCCTAGTCTGGGCCTCCAAATCTGATCCTTGGCCATGTACCACCCTGACACTGAGGACAACTACAGGAAAAGATTTCTTTTTGGTACTGGTGATAGAACTCAGGACCTTGCACTTGCAAGGTGGGCGCTAGGAGGTTGTAATGTTCCTTCCAGAATTCTGTAAGGGTTAAATCATCATCTGAGACCAGCTGAAAACACAAGTGGCCAGCATTTGGATCTGAACTCAAGATTTTGCCTCTAAGTTAAAGCTAAAATTCTGATCATAGCCCAAGCTGCTCACGTGTTAGGCTGGATGTACTTTGAGGGTCTGCTGTACTTCATTTGCCAATAGGTCTATAGGGTAACGGCATAAACGGAACACAAAGGAACCAAGTGGTACTCAGAGAGGTGCGGGGTAACCAAGGTTTATGAATTCAGCAGGCTCAGAGGAGTTTGACTCCAAAGTCTGAGCTCCAAGCAAGGGCCTTTTATGTGGCTGTAGGAAGGACGAATAAGTAAAACAAAGGCAGTTATGCAAGCAGTGACAGTTTGCAT
>PVIR01001856.1:0-113245 GCA_004026965.1 Petromus typicus | reverse complement strand
AAAAATGAGAATTAAGTTGTGTCTTATACTGGTACAAATCCCCATTATGGAGTGCAATCATGATGTATATATTTAATGTACCAATAAAGATTTTAAAAAAATATTACAAAGAGTCAGCCAGGCTTTGTCTCCTGGCCTCCAGTGATGGTTCATTTTGTGTGAACTTGACAGGGCCCTGGGTTTCTGAATTAAATATTGTCCCTGGGATTGTTCATGAGAATAATTCTTGGTGAGATTAACATTGAATCAGTAAACTCAGTGAAGCACAACACTGTCCCCAAGGAGTGGGCATTGTCTTCTCTGTTGAGAGACTACATGACATGGACTATCGGTTTTTCCCCTGGCCTTGGCCTGAGATCCACGCCGTTGCCTTTCCTGGCTCTTAGGCTCATTCAGGCAGTATCAAACCAACTGCTTTCCTGGGTCACCTCCTTGCTGATGCTAGAGTATGGATTTTATCAGCCACCTTAGCTGTGTTAGCCAATTACTCTCCTATTTCTCTAGAT
The DNA here is from genome assembly GCA_004026965.1 of Petromus typicus. Taxonomy (NCBI): domain Eukaryota; kingdom Metazoa; phylum Chordata; class Mammalia; order Rodentia; family Petromuridae; genus Petromus; species Petromus typicus. Next base: position 112,739 of record PVIR01001856.1, on the reverse strand, counting down.
AACCACAGTAAGTATAGATTTCTAACAGTCTAGGAATACAGGCAGTAGGAGGGAATAGTAACTGTTCAGAGACTTGAAGATTTGCATTAGGAAGGAAGAAAAGCAGTAAAATATGAGTAATTATTATTTGTAGTTTCTACACATTGTACAGGAAAAGAAAACATATTACTTATAATGAAATGTTCCAGTAAATCAAAAATATCAAAGCTCTTAAGTAAAAAGAAAGCTGCAGAGATGAAATATTTTACAGGAAACTCCTACTAAGTTTTATTTTCTCTTTCCTTTTCTGGGCTTAGATTGTCCATTTTGGCCTTCTCTATCCAGGCTTTGGTCTGGAGCAGTATGGAGGAGGGGGTGGAAAAACTACCTTTTCTTAAATAGCTCATGGTCTATTCTACAAATATGTCCAAAGTGGTTTTCTTTCCTCTCATAAGATTCTTCAATATAAGTTAAAGGACCATTTCTAGGGCCCTGTGTATCACATCTGATGAAAGGCTATACTTGAAACAACTAGTTTTGAGTTTAAAAAAAATACAACATATTCATTTTCTTCTGAAGCTGAGGAAGATGAGTCACAGTGGGGAACATCTGCCAGAGGGTTATCTCGTGGTGACTTCCCTGTGTCCCATCAGTCGTTATCCTGTGGTCCTCCCTGCAGGCCTCCAGTGCTCTATCTTGCCTCAGACCAGTTCACGAGCCAGGGCCAGACTTTGGTAATACTGGGTGATTTCAGCACATTGGTTCCCTGATCTCCACCCTTCTCACATCCCTGGTCTTCCTCACTCTCCTATAGAGATCTTCCCAGCCCTTTCTTAATACCTCAGGCTTTTCATTCTCTTAATCTTTCCCACATGCTCAATTTCCCACCAGAGAATATACACCTCCCTGTGTTCTTTCCCTCCACCCTTTGGTCTTCAGTGAGAGATGTACTTGAATTTCTAAAGCATGTATTTTAAATCGCCTGTAGATCTCTAGGCACAACTTATATTTTATTTTTATTCATTTATGTGTTATTTGTCCTACACTCTTATTCTACAAGTACAATGTAAGCTCTACAAGACTCTTGATTTTTGTCTCTTATTCTCTGCAGTAGTTTTAGGATCTGAAATCAATGCCCAGTTCACAGAGAAGATACTTAAGCCTTTGCTGAAAGGAGGAATGATGGAAAGATGGATGGAATTCACTTGTGGGCAAATAAAACTTCCCAAGTAGCATTTAGGTTAAAATCTTTGCATGATTGGCTTGATTCATTCAATTCATTCAAATAAATTCAATTCATTCATTCATTCATTCATTCATTCATTCATTCATCTAAGAGCATTGATGAATATCCACGAAGTGCCTACCACCAGTGCTGGCATTCTGTGGCAGTTAAAGCCCAGTTGTTATCCTGGAGAACTCAGTCTAGCAGGGCAGAAAGTCCATGAGAGCAAAGGAGAGTCTAAATCATCACACAGTTGGGTAGACGTGCAGCAGGAGCCAGGTGGAAGGCCCCAAACAAGCTAAAAATGTCTACCTATACTAGACTGTGAAGTGAGTAGAGGTCTCAGAAAAACAGACCTTAGAAATGGTGGTTTCTAGGAGGGAAATGTCATGTCAAAGTTGGCACTGAGAGAGAAGGTGGCATGCTCTGGGCTTCGGTGCTGCACAACTCAGGGGACATCATTCACATCCTGTTAAGCAAATAGCTCCCCCAGGCTCTGTTATGAAAATAGATGGTGTGATGAGCACGCACATGAGCGTACACTTAATGTCACTGAATGCACACTGCAAGATGATTAAAATGACAAATTTTATGGCAAGTATTTTTTAACACAATAAAGTTTTTAAAAACCATGGAACTGAAATTTGCAGGATAAGATGTTATGGAGGGTGCTACTATAAAGCCAGTTTGGGCTTTTTACTGGATTTTATAAGCTTTGGGGAAAATTTTTAGCTTCTATAATTTATAATTTGTTGTAATTTCTTATTTTGGAAAATTTTCATGTCAGAACCATAGAGTGAATATCTTAAAGAACAGCTGCTGGCAGGCCTCCCCCACCTTGTTTACCTTACAGCACCAGTGGCCTATGTGTGCAAACATTGTCTTCTATGGGGACACAATGGCCCAGCGGAACAGGACATCCACAAGGGCACCCATGCAGGAGTCCGCTGGCTCTAAAGCCTGTGAGTACTCACTGTATGATGCCATCTCTTGTTGGAAACTGCTTCTTGAAATGCAGTGTGGTGGAAGAAAATAGCACTGTGCATGTTCTGTAATTCCTTTGTAAGTAAATATATACAAGTAATAGATGATTTTAAGCTCAAGATAGTGAGCAGATTTTCTCTGGGAGAAAAAGCTTCCATCTGATCCCACTAGAAAGTTGCAGAGAGTAGGAAAAACAATTTAGTTGCTTTGGGCCACAGTTACACCATCTGTAAAAGCCAAGTCAATAATATTTATTGAATGGTCACAAGACACAAGGTCTGGAGTGAGGCAGTGAGGATGTGAAGTCCGAGTCAAAAGCCTTGCTCTCCCTGAATTCAGGATCTAGTTGAGCAAAAGAGAAATCAGGGAAAGGTGGCAGGAGCTAGAGGACAGAGTTGTCACCTGCACTGGGAAGCTGAGGTGTGAAGTATACAAAGGAGATAGATAGGCTTGTAGCTGAGTCTCCAGGCTTTGTGTCTCAAGGCCTGGAAGAGAGGACTTTGAGAAGCAGTTGGCGAAATTGGGTATCCAGGGCAACTGCTTGACGAACCTCTTACCCCGTTCTCGTAAATTCTCATTGTCTATTATGAACGCTCTCAAGTGACTGTAGGTGGCTCATGGAGGAAGGAGAAGGGATTTGTTCTCCATCCTTTGTGCTGTCCGTGGGCACACTGTACAGTCACACAAGCACAGGCACACACTTGCTCTGTGCCCTGCTCTCAGTGGCAGATAGCCACTCTACAGAGCAAAGGCAAGTGCAGCGGTCTGGCAGGGAGCCTCCCTTCCACATTCAGACTAGTGTACGTGTAACCCAGGCTGTCACCACTGCATGGCTCTGGTGTCTCTGCCACCCCAGGACTTTCCTTCCTCCAGGAGGACTCAGTATAAGTCTCTCTTTTGTAACCTCATTTCTAAAGCCTGCTCTCTGAAATTCCTGTTCCTTGGTATCTTGGTCTACATCTTCTCCTCCTGGCTCTTCCTCATCATTTCTCCCTCATTTTGGAAACCCTAGAAGTGAGCCGTGAGCACCCTGATATTCCCTTCCCTTCCCCTTTGTTGGAGTTGGTAGAGCTCAGTGTGATGGAAGTTTGGGTGGATGAAGCCAGAATACTTTTTTTTGAGACAGGATCTGGCTTTGTAGTTGAGTCTGGCCCTGAGCTCAGCCTCAAATTCACATCACAGTAAACCTCCTGCCTCTGTCTCCCGAGTGCTGGGATTACAGGCGTGAGCCACCACGCCTGGCACTGTGGTATGTGGTACTGATTGTTGCTGGGCATGAGTCTCCACATCCAATATTATGTGTGGTTTTGGGGGGATGGAACCCCAGTCCTTGTGCTTGCAAGACAGGTGCTGGAACCACTGAGCTAAATCCCTGGCCGAGAATACTTTTTGATGACAGGCTTTTAAGTGGCAGCTTGTCTCCTCTATAGGGTTAATTATATCTCCAAATATTACTGTAGTAATATTATTCCTAAATATTGAGTTTTTAAAAACTCATTATTGACTAAAGTTATGCTATCTTAAAGAAAAAGACAAAGTGAAATAGGGTGAAGGGGGAAAAATAATGAGATTATAATAAAAAAGAAAGGAAATAAATTTTACGTACATGGGGGGGTGGTAGGGTGGGTAGGACTATGGGAAAAAATGAGAATTAAGTTATGTCTTATAGTGGTACAAAACCTCATTGTGGAGTGCAATTATGATGTGTATATGTAATATACCAATAAAGATTTCAATAAAAAAATAAAAAAGAAAAGAAAAAAGAAAGAAAGGAAATTCTAGCAGAGATCAGAAGTGTGGAAAAGACTGAATATTCATATGATAATAGGGTCTAATCTTCAGAGAGGAAGAGTATGAGTCTTCAGAAATAAACTAGGGCCTCTCTGTTAAGGGTCTTTGGTGTTAACAATTAGACACGGTGGGTTCATTTCCTAAAATAGGGGAAGCAACGACTTAAGTTCTAGAGAAATGTTGACAAGCTCATGCATTAGCATTGGTTATTCTGATGACTATGCAGTGTATTAAAAGGGAGAGAATCTAGGGATGTAAAGTTCTCGCCCTTGTGGAGCTCACAGGCTATAGCTAAAGAGAATACTAGGTTGCTGTGGCCTTAAACGAAGCAATGACAATAGGCTGGAAGTATTTTTGGAAGTGTAGTAACCAGGACAATGAAATGTGGGGTACGGGAGGAAGTATTGATTTAACTGAGGACTTCTCGTCATGGTGAGGTACAGAGACTAATGAATAGTTTCTACAGATTTCAGAAAGTTATAGTGCAGTTTTCCTAATGTAAATATTTTCTAGGAAATTCCCCTGGTGGTTCCCAAAAGGCACGTGTACATATGACAAGTTTTGGAAGCACCAAAAATTAAAAATTTGAGAGGTACCAGAACATAGGGGACAATGAATACCACAAACAGAGAGGCGATCACACAGTGAAAATCAGGGAAGATGAAGCTCAGAGCATGGAAAGATGTACAAGGGCTGATCACAAACTATAGAATGTATTTAAATAAAAATTATAGTAAAAGATACATTGCCATGAATATCCTTCAACATACTCTTCTTGGAAACACTCTATAATTATTGTTACTTTCTGAAGCAATTCTCTTTCATGCATGTCTTTATAATGTGATTAAAAAATACAGTGAGTGTGGCTGCCCAGTGCCATTCGTGGAAAGGTTGCTCATGAGAACAGGATCCTGCTCCACTTCCTCCACTGGGTCTGATGCTATGCAACTTCTGGCTTTACCACAAAGTCAGGGTGACCATAAATGTGCATATTGTTAATCAGTTCAGGACATGACATGTTAATCAGTTAACAGTTAACATCAGTTAATTAACATCAGTTAATCAGTTCAGGCAGCCATGACAGTGTGACCAAAGATACTCATGAAAGAGTACTTTCAGAAGTGCTTCAGAGTGTGCCAGTAATAGGAAACAATTATGTTACAAGGGAAGAGCAAGATTTAGGAGGGGATTCATGGCAAAGTGTCTGTTACTGTAATGAGATTACTTAAAAATCTTCAACCTTCACTGCATTTTTTTAATCATACTTGTAGATGTACAGAGACAAAAGATACCAGGAAAGATGTGAGAAGAGCAAACAAAGCAAAGAAGCCAGAGCTACTGATGTTTTGAAACTCAAAGAAGAAAAGTATTTCAGGAAGGGATAGGTGAAGAAGTTCAGGATAACTCAAGAGAAGATTAAGCCAGTGTGCAAGCTCTGAGAGATTAAATTTAGTGGAACAGAGGCATGTGATGGAAAAGCTTGGTTTTAGAAAGTAGTGAAAGGAAAGAACTATCATATGACCTCACCCAACTCTGTATTTCTTAACTGGAATCTGTATACATTAGAAAGGGAAATGGGAAAAGATGAGAATTACATTATATCATACAGTGGTACAAATTCTCAATGTTAAGTGTGATCATGATGTGTATATAAAATCAATTTTAAAAAAGAAATGAGTGTTTGAATGTTGTCTTCCTTATATTCTCCTCTGTAATATTCCATACATATCTCAATAGTCTACACTTGGGGAGTGTGAGAGAACCAAACTCCCTTCCCAGTCCAACAGGAGGGTCTGATTGGAGAGAGAGCCCTGTCTCACTGCTCCTACGCCACACGAATGGATTCCTTCCCTACTGTCCCCAGAAGGATTCAAGGGCTACAGTGACCAGGTGCTGTCCCACTGTCTTACGGCATGTTTCTCTCTTCATAGTAGTAGAGAGAATGGCTTCCTTAAAAACAAAATTTCAACAAATGTCTCTTTCTGGTCAAGACATGAAAAAGTTAGAATATACTGCCGAAAATAGAGTTCCTTTGACATTCCAACATCAGTATCTCTGAGACTTCATAAATCAAGAAGCAATCTTCCTTGGATCAGAAGAAAGTGAACCTTGGATGAAAGCTCTTAAGTAGACAAGGCCTGCCAGAGATTTAAGGTTTTAATAACTCAAACTTCTCTCTGACTCCACATGACACAGCTTGACACTCTGCTAGGAGCACCCAGCATTGCTCTTTGTTTACTGGAGTTAAATTCCCTCTTCTTCCCTCCCATGCTGGTTTTCTGTGGCTCTCCTGCCTAGTTCACATTAATTTATTTGCTCAAGTCTGTCCCATTCAGCTTTCCACAGAGGTTACAAAATTAAAAATTGTCAGTTCCCATAACTGCCTGACCTTTTCAATTGGAAAAGTTCAGAGACCGGCCCTTTGGGGCCCAACAGTAATTCTGCCATGAGCAGCTGTGGCCTTAAAAGAGTCAATGTAAATATTTCAACAGGTAAATAATCAGTCTGAGAGCTTGGGCCAACAAACTACGGATGGGGAGTAAGACACAACATATCACAGGTGGAGTAAATGTAAAGGGAAAGCCACAGAGGCGACATTTGGTAAGAACAAAACAGAAAAGGAGTTTTGAGCTGGAGTGACGTATGCTCCGATAACTGGCCACTTTACAAGGGAACTCATGAGAATAAATGGAAAAACATACAAGGTATTCCATCCGCTGGGGTCACACACCCTAAGTGCTGGATCATCATACTGGCCACCTTTACTTTTTATAAGATATTCAAAAATTCTTTCTTTAATCCTCAGGGGTTGGTGAGCTACGAGGTTGTCCCTGGAGAAAAGAAGTCAAACTATGCTTTAGAAAATGAGAGAGGAAAAATAGGTGATACTATGTGTCATGCAAATCTAAAAAGTTTAGTGATCAGAAGGCATAGGAAAATGGAATTTTGTGGCTGAAAACTTTGTTTTGAATATTTTATGAAAATAGAAGTAGATAACAATTAAGACTATAAGAAAAATAAACTTGTACACCTATAGCCAAAGGTGCCAAGATCATTCAATGGAGAATAAAAAGTCTTGTCAACAAATGGTGCTGGGATGACTAAATATATCAACATGTGAACAAATCCTTACTTCACACTATGTATAAAAATTAATTCAAGGGCCGGGGAATTAGCTCAGTGGTTCCGGCGCCTGTCTCTCAAGCGCAAGGGCCCAGGTTCGATTCCCCAGTAACCACATAACAATACTGGGTGTGGAGACCCACACCCAGCAGCAACTAGTACCACATACCACAGTGCCGGGCATGGTGGCTCACGCCTGTAATCCCAGCACTCGGGAGGCAGAGGCAGGAGGATTGTGATGTGAGTTGGAGGCTGAGCTTGGGGCCAGCCTGAACCACAAAGCGAGACCCTGTCTCCAAAAACCTAAAAAAAAAAATTAATTCAAAACATAGCTAAAACATAACGGCTAAACCTATAAAACTCTTACAAGAAAGTGTAGGGTTAACTCCTCATGATCTTCCATTGGCAGTAGATTCTTAAATATGACATCAAAAGCAAAAGAAATGAGAAAAAAAGTTAAATTGGATTTCATGAAAGTTAAAAACTTCGCAAAACAAAGGACATTATTGGTAAGGTACAAAGGCAACCTACAGAATGGAAGAAACTATCTCCAAATCATATATTTGATTAGGACTTAGTACCTCAAACATTAATTAAAAATACCCTCAAACTTCACCAAGAAGATAATGAACTGAATTAAAATGGGCAAAGATCTTGAAGAGACATTTCTCCAGAGAAGATATCCAAGTGGTCAACAAGCCTTTGAACAACTGCACTGCATCATTTGTCATTAGAAAAATACAAATCACACACAAGGAGCCTTCACTTTATACTGATTAGGATATAGTGGCTTTAATTTAAAAATGAACAGTAATTCAAAAAATAATAAATAGTAGAGAGGATGAGACGTTATTAGAACTTTTGTACATTGCAGAAGAGAACTGAAATGGTGCAGCTACTGGTGCTGACAATGGTTTGATGACTCTTTCAAAGGTTAAGCATAGAAATGTCATCAAGTTTATTACTACATAAGTAGCTCCTAAACAAAACCACACATGAAACCAATAAGGTCCATGTGTGCTCATAACAGTATTACTCACAACAACAAAAGTTTGACACAGCCCAAACATCTATCAGGTGAAGAATGGACAAAGTGATATCTACATGCAGTAGAATATTATTCTGCTATAAAAAGGAAGGAAGTACTAGTGCTGGTCATAGCACTAGTGAACACTAGCAGTGTGGACAAACCTCAAAAATGTGCTAAGTGAAAGAAGCTAAACACGTGGGTCACAGAGGATAAGATCTTTGTTATATGAAACATCTAAACTAGATGAAACTAAAGACAGAGTGTAGTTTAGTAGTTGTTAGGGTTTTGGAGGAGCAGTGACTAAAGAATAACCTAGTTAATGAGCATGGACTTTCCTTTGGGGAATGGAATACTTTGGAGCTAGATAAGGAGATGAGTGCCCCACATTAAATGTGTATGAAATAATACTAAAGTGTTTTTTTTTTTCAAATGACTTGTTTTATTTTTATGTGAGTCTTACTTCAAATAAAATTTTGTTGTTTATAAGTTCGGGCTTGGTTCTGAATTGCGCCTAGAACCACTCAACCTTCAGGGAAGCATTTAGGCCTTGAAAAGAAACACGACTGCAAAGGAGTCTGCCCTCAACAATGTGTGAAGTAGCCCTTGAGTCCTTGGTATCCACATTCAACCTCACAGGAACAGTGGACAAGGCAGGGAGGAGCTTTTCTCTCAACTGCTAGTGTATTCACTCCCTCTGTCCACCCCACAGCCCAGAGGGCCTCATGTGACCACTCTGAGCTCTCATTTTCCTTTCTTAGTGTATTTTGCCCATCTTTCATGCTTTAATTTTGGTGTCCTACCAGAGGACAACAGACAGTGACCAGCTCACCAACTGAAGCAGTCAATTAATTCCTGCTGTGACAATGTGATCCTTCAAGTGACTTCAATCAGGTTTGTTCTTCAAGGTCCTGCTCAACCGTAGCCCCCTACGAGATGCACTGATGGTGTCCTTGGTAAAGTTGCCTTTTCCCAGCTAGCTTGGCTTATTAATGCCATTGTCAAAGCTGAGCACCGGGCAGAATCTCTAGTATATAAAGATATCAGGGCAATGCCCTTAGATCAGAGACATCCCTGCCAGGAAATAGCATGTTTCAACTCAGTAAAAGGTTCTTATTCCTTCACAATATATCCATCAGTGAGTGCGTGTGTGTGTGTGTGTGTGTGTGTGTGTGAGTGTGTGTGTGTGTGTGCATACATGCATATGTGTGTGTGTGTGGGCAGGGCACACACACATATATTGTGTACTGGGCACAATATATTTGCTTACGGAATGCATCTCATGTATGTATGTCAAATCATTTCACTAGATGACCATTTGTGGGGACAGAAGTACACACACACACACACACACAGGAGAGAGAGAGAGAAAGAGAGAGAGAGAGGGGGAGGGAGAGAGAGAGAGCGAGAGGGAGAGAAAAGAATTTTCAGCCATACTAATACTGATACACAGGAATATCCTTCCTTTACTTCCTTTAAAGAATACATTTATCACTCAGAAACCAATGAATACAAACTTACTCTGTCTCCACTATAAGCTGGGAGTTATTTTATCTGAGGGTGGGTCTCTGGGGCAGAATTGGGGGGTGCTGTTGAAACTGCTCCAGTAACAGCCAGGGGCTGGCCGATGGACCATGGAGGAAAGCAGGCTGTGGGAGGGGCAGCCAAGGAGAGCCACTGCAGTGCCAGCCCTGGCTGTGATTCTGCCTTCCTGGCAGGCAAACTAGGAGCTTGTAAGCTATCAGCCCCTTTCAGCATCCTCCTAAGAAGGCAAACAGGAGAAAAGGAATGGGGAAAAGAAAAAAAGTTAATGCAATCTGTAAATCACTTTAAAGAGTCTTTTACCCCCCAAATCCATAGCCAACAGAATCCTCCCTATTTCTCTATTGAAAATATTCTGGAACATGTCTCATTACTCTGAGAGTAAACTAAAAACCTTTTATGGAGTGTGGCATCTGGTTGTGGGAGCCTAAAAGTGTGCAGAAAGCTAATTGAAGCTGAGCTGGATCATTAAAGCGTACACTGCAAGCAGGCAGCTGTGGTGGTCCACGGAGCTCAGGAAGGGCCAGCCAATTCATGGAAGTTAAGATTTCCCGTTGGGGCGCGGATTTAGCTTAGTGGTTCCGGCGCCTGTCTTCCAAGCGCAAGGATCCGGGTTTGATCCCCGGTAACCACATACAATACTGGGCGTGGAGACTCACCCCAGCAGCAACCAGTACCACATACCACAGTGGCGGGCGTGGTGGCTCATGCCTGTAATCCCAGCACTCGGGAGGCAGAGGCAGGAGGATTGCTGTGATGTGAGTTTGAGGCTGAGCTCAGGGCCAGCCTGAACTACAAAGCGAAACCCTGTCTCAAAAAACCTTAAAAAAAAAAAAAAGGGATTTCCCGTTTGGGGTATCCTCCTGTTTCCTGCCACTGCTTGAGTACACTTTGGCTCTAAGACCTCAGGACGACCTTGTCATTTGTCTCTTCCAATAACCTTCTAGGAGAAGAGCCATTACATGTGTGTATTTGGCTGATAGCCTCTGCGATTCTATTTGCTGAGGGCTGGTGTTGGACTTCACCTGCCCAAACCGCTGGAAACATTTCCTTATGTAGCATCCTCTCACCTTGGCTAGCTGTCATTAGGAAACCCACCGTGGAGACAAATTTAATACAGTCTGTGGTGCTGAATAAGAAAAGATAAGTTGGAGGAGCCCTGGGTGGGCTGAGCTTGCAGGAAGAGGGTACATTGTCAACACACAATTTTAAAGTAACGGGAAACTTAACATAAAGTCAGTCATTTTATTATCATGTACTCGTAATGCTAAATCACACTTATGTTAAAATATTCTTTCCTTCCAGGGTAGTGACTCTTCCCATCCCTGCTCATTCCTCTTGGTAACCTGTTGGCTTAAGTATACAAATATGTTTAGCATATTCTTGAACTAGTTATAATATATTCTTGCATATTAAATTCAAAGGAAATTTAGGTATCAATATTGTATCTTCCATTTTTATATCCTATCTTCTTTCATGCAACACAAATCTGAGTGACCACCGCTCAAGAACATGTTTAACAAGACCTGCTCTAGAAAAACTCGTATGTCAGAGAAAAGTGGTTAATGATCTTGTCAAGGTCATATCAGGGCTGAAAGGCCAAGTCGGAGTAGTATTTGTGACATGTACAAAGGACCTTTTTTCTCCCTGAGAGATTTAAAGAAGCTGAAACTTATGATCCACGAAAAGGGCAGGACCTTAGCAGAACTTCATCCTTTGGCAAACAACCGAAACGAGTGAACAAACACAAATTCTAAATATCTGGTGTTTTATAAACGGAATATTTTCCTTGCATTGGGCTCTCCCACTTATTTGGATAGTTCTGTAACTCTACAATGACTTTCCTTCTCCCCACAACTTAGCATAGAGATTTTCCAAAAGTGCAATTGTATTTTGAAGTCTGTGTGTCAAAGTTAGTACTAACAGTTGTGCCTCCAGGTGCCCAGGCTCAGGCAATTCCCCAACACCACCTCAAATAACTGTTAATTAAACTGAACGCATTCAGTCATGACTTAACATTTTGCACGTCTGTTTTCTATATCTGAAGTTCTATTTATAGACCATTTAGTCATATGGGCCACTGGATTGGAAGCCTAATTAGAGCTGGGTAATACAATATGGTTGCCTCAAACATTTGCATCGCTCTCACGTGAGGCAAGTTAATTAACTGCTCGAGGAGGATGAATTAATTGCACTTTCCTCATCAGGTTTGATTTCATCTTGCAGTGTATTTTCTGTGAAAGTCCCAAGGTATATCCTACTACCTGGTCATTTCTCTTTACTCAGTAGCTGTGGAGTGTGTTGCAGCTGAGGTGTGTGACAACAGCTGGTACATGGATCATTGGCCTTTGGTGACCTTGGGTGTATTTTGTGGGGGTCCTAGGTGGGTGTGCTGAGTGATAACCTTGTATCTGCTGGTGGTATCCGTATTCGAGGTTCTAGGATCATTCCTCTTTCCATTTTGGATGCAGGCCAGCATTTAAATAAAAGAAAGAATAAAAAATAGAAATCAAATGGAAACTCAACCACTAGAGTCAAGGGCAAGCGAAATTGATTTTAAAGGGCTGGCTTCAGGCCACAGACATAGGAAAAGTTGAGATGGAAACTGTGCTTGGAGCTCTTGGTAAATCACAGCAATGCTGAGGGAGAGGTGTATAATGGGAGCTGTGAACCTCGATGCTTCATTTTTAGCATGCCCAGTGTACTGGAAACTAAGATAACAGCACTGTTTCTGAAATTAAAGAAAAATTGTTTCCAGAGAAGTTCTGTCTGCCTGAAATGTGGACAGAGGTACTGAAATCAAGGGGAAATAAAAGGGTAGGAAGGCTGTATCTTGCAGTTACACTTTTTTTATTTAAAAAATTGATGTCTCTAAAGTCAAGTAAATTGCACTGTATGTAATAGGCTCCCCAATAAAGACACTGTAACACCGCTTGTATAATGGGCTGACAACTATGTAAGATTTATTGAGAGACAACGTTTCCTGTGGTTAGGAATGTGAGTTCTAGAGCCATAATGTCTGAGATCAAATGTTGGCTTTGCCACTTACTAGCTGTGTGACCTCAGGAAAATTTCTGGACTTCTCTGAACCTTAGTTTCTTAATCTTTAAGATAGGAATCACAGCATGTAGGTCATAGCACATAAAGTAAATGATATATGTAAGGTGTTTAGGCAGTATTTGCATATTGCTGTATAAAAAGTTTAGTATTTTTATTGTAAAATATTAGTAACATTTTAACTATATCTTCTAGTTATCTATTCACTTTCCCCAAAAATTATCCACACAAAATATATACCTGGAGGAAAATGGCCGGCCATGGTGGCTTACATCTGTAATCCTGGCACTCAGTGGGCAGAGGCAAGAAAATTGCTGTGAGTTTGAGGTTAGCCTGGGCTACATAGTGAGTTAAGGACCAGCTTGAACTACAAAGGGAGACCCTGTCTTAAAAAACTAAAAAAAAACAAAAACAAAAAGAAAGAAAGAAAACTAAAACCGTGTGTATGTGTGTGTGTGTGTACACACTAAACTAAAACCATGCGTGTATATGTGTATATATTTATATATACACATACACACACATTGGGAGAAAAGAATTTTTGGCCATACTAATGCTGATATAAAAGTTAATTTCAGGTAAACGTGGACACTAAAGTTTATACAACAAAACTTCTAGAAGAAAGTGAGAAAACTTTAGGATTATTGTCAGGCAAAAACATAAGCAGGATATACAAACTTCTAATTACAAATTGAAATCTTGGAGTATTTGAAAATTAAGATTTCCCACGTCAAAAAACATATCAAGGGAGGAAAATGAAACTGTAGAGAAAAATATAGTCCCAATACTATAAAGGTTTTTCTATCTAGAAACTAAAAAGAATTATTGCAATCAGTAAGAAAATATCAGACAATATGATAAAAAAATCAGACAAAAGATTGGAGGAGACACTTTCCAATAAGCAATACCCAAATGCCCGATATAAAAAGGTATTCAATGTCAGTAGTCATCAGGGAAACTTAAATGCTAGCCATGGGAAAATACTTTATTTATCCAACAAGAGTGGATATACAAGATATACAAGATATACAACTTCTTGAAATACAAGAAGTTGCCAAGCACCAAGTATTGATGTGTGCAGAATAAATCACAAACTTATAAGATAACTGCTGTATTTGTAAAAGAAAACAAGTCTTTTGTAAACCATTAGACAGCATAGACTGAATCTGAACTTGTATACATCTTAAACCATAGCAACATCATTTCTAAATTTTTTTCAATAGGCATAGGCCCCTAAATATCTGTGTAAGAATGTTCACGTTGATATTAGTAGTAGTAGTCTAATGCTGTAAATGAGCCAAATTATAAGAGTAGAATAAATTAATCATAATAAAATATGACAAATATGCAAGGAAATTTTCAGTTGTAACAAAAATTAATAAACTACTGTTACAACAGTATGGACATATCTCTAAAAAGAGAGAGAGAAAAATAAGACAATAACAACCCCAAAAATCAACTTGAATGAAATAAGCAGATATGTAAAACAGGAAGAATTTAGTATATGACTTAATTTGTATAAAACAGGAAAAATGGCTGATGCTGATAGAAATGGGGCTGGTATTTGTTTCTGAGGAAAAGGACTTGTTACAGTTGGGGACAGAAAGGATTTTATGGGAGGCTAGTAATGTTTTACTTACTAACATAGTTTGAAAATTCATTGAGTTGTATGCTTACAATCTGTATCTAGATAAGTGTGTAGTATTTTACTAATGAACTTTTACCTAAAATTACAAAGACTATGGACCTTACAGAAAACGTGCTGAATAACTAATGTTATTAGTTATCAAGTGTTATTAGTTATCAAGTGTTATCAAGTTATTATCAAGTGTTAGCATTGGTTATAATGTATTCACAACTATGCTAATCCCTGGGTGTTCATGGTTACGGGCAAGCCACTAGAAGGGAAGTTCTATGAAGACAGGGATTTCTGAGTTTGATTTGCTACCCCTATCTCCAACCACTTCAATGTGTCTGATATATGGTAAGCACTCAATAAATATTTGTTGAATGCATGAATGAATAAATGCTTTGTGTTTGATAAATTAAAGGAAAGTTAATTTAATACTGTATTTGTGGGCTGGGAAAATGGAATGGGTTCCTTCCCAGGGGGTATAAATATTATGATTGATCTACTTTTATGTTTCCTCCAGCCAGTTCTCTCAAGCAGTGTTTGTAATTGGAGAGAGTGATATATGAGAAGCAAGCAACAGTGGGAACCAGCATGCAAGGCCATGAAACGTAAAGAAAATTAATTTCTGAGCCCACCAAGACATCTCAGTATCTATCACTTAATAGAACACACACATTCCAGCAAACACAATTCTAAGGCAATTTCTTTGGAAAAAAGAAGTAATCTATTTTCCTATGAGATCTCTCCAAAGAAGTTGAAATGGAGTTTTTACAGGTAGAAGTTTCATAATAAATGAAAAATATTAATAAAATTAATAAAAAAAATATTTATGTGAGGAAAGGCAAAAAGAAAGTGGCCACCTTCACGGCCTACTAGATGTACTACACTACCTTGGAAAACTAGAGAGACTTTTGTGGTTATTGTCACTTCCACCTCAGTAATTAGTTGTTTTCATTATCCCCAATTTTGCCATTTTCTATATTCAACTAGGGAAAATATTACTATGAAGTTGAAACTTTTCTTTGGCTTAACTATTTTCTGTACATAATGAGGTGAAGGTATAACATACTTCACCTGTATTAGCAGTCATTCCAAACTCTAGTTTATAAACTCAAATTTGACATCAAGGCTTGTGTAAAACAAATTTTCAATTTTGGTAAATTCAAAATTAGATACATTGACCTCAATCTTCACTATGGATGAATGTGTGTAATTTGTACACAACACAGATTCTATAGTTATTAGGTCACAGGGTCTAAAGTAGTTAGGGGATGACATCTTAGGAGACAAGGTCATCAAGACAAGATTTTGAATCCATAATCTGTTTCTTCAGTTTAGAGGGTGATCTTGGACCTCAGTTTCCTATTTTAAAAACAGGGACTAAAATGGCTGGCTTGAAATGTTAAATGAGTTAGTTATCATTATGTATCACAGAATAGAGCTCAGTACACAGCATCATTGTTGTCACCACTACTATTAACATGATGATGATGATGATGATCGTGATCATCATCTACTTGTAGATAGCCAGAAAGTAGCCAAATACTATGAGATCAGAAAAACTGAAGTGATAGTGATTACTGCTTGGATAGTAGAAAACTGGAACTTAGCTTCGCTGTACTCTGATGAATGAATCTGTTGGACAAACTAGCTATGGTGGATGCTATTTCTGGCTCTGTCATTGAAAATCAACTCGCGACAGTACTTCATATTTCTGTCTGCAAAATGGGGCAGAACTGTCAGAGCCACTGACACCAACATTTCTTTAGTATTGCCCGCCTTAAAAACTGGCTGTGGAAAGAGAGCCTGATTAGCAAGACAGTGGGAGGTAGGGAGGCCCTTGGGATCTGGCTGGAAGCTGAGAGCTGGAAACAGTCCTCTGATCGACTGCCTGGAGAACACCAAGAACAGCTTGCTTGAGAAGATAAGAGATTTATTCTTCTGCAGGATGGGTGGTGCCATACCTAACACAGAACAAGCAAGATGCTTAGCAAGCCGTACTTTTACTGAGTGCCAAAGTCTGGACACATTTCATCTGGGTTCCAACTTTTATCCTTTGCCACATTTTTGGAATTATTTTATCTCTTCCCTGGAGGAAGTAACCATAGTTTCTCTACTTTTTCTCAGACAATTTGTTCTACATGCAAAGGATTGAAGGTGGGGGCAAAAACAGACAAAGAATTAACCAAATTCTAAGATAAAAGAAAAGCCTCTATTTAAAAAATAAATTCCAAAATATTCCTTTGGAAATGACAGTGGCTTGGTGTACACACATTCCTCACCCCTGCCTTCTTCTATCTGCATGCCTCCTCTTCCTGTCACACTCTTCTCTCAGAAAACTGGACGGTGGACAATTGGGCAGGAGGAGAACCTGGTTTTTCCCCTAAAGAATGGCAGCTGCCTAAAAATGGGATTGACTGTTGTGATAATTATATGTCAACTTGTCCAGGCTAGAATGAGCAGGGTTTTTAAAAATCAAAGACAAATCTAGATATTGAGATGCAGGCATATTTTTCATTTATTCAAGATTTACATCAGTAGAGTTTGAGGAGAGCAAACTACCTTCCATAACATGGGTGGATCTCACCGGGGAGTGGGAGGCTTTGAGAGCAAAGACAGGCTTCCACTTCCTCCTACCTCTAAGACCACAACCTAAAAATCCTGCCTGGGCCTCCAGGCTCTTGCTGTTCAGGTTTCAAATTCAAGACTGCTATACTAATTCTCACTTGGGTCTCCAACCTGCTGGTCCACCCTACAGATTTTCTCTTCCTCAACTGCTTGAATTTAATGAACCAATTTCTTCTCTCTCTCTCTCTCTCCCTCCTCCTCCCTCCTCCCTCCTTCTGTCTCTCTTTCTGTCTCTTTCCCCATTTTGTAGTTCAAACTTTGTCTCTGACTCCTCCTCTCTTATTCTAGGAGTCTCATGCTATGCTCCTAATCTCAAACCAAGGGAAGATGTGCTGCTCCCCAGAAAGAGTAGTTGGAGGACTTCAAATGTGGCTCCTTTCTTTTTCTCGCTTCATCCTGCAGCCTAGCACTTATCCTACAAATTCATTTCCAAAACCACTGAGGACCAACATCACCTCTAGAAATCCACAGAAGCATCCTTCGCTCACTAGCACATCATCTGGGCAAAGCTGTCTGAGCTTTTCCCTGGGCTGCGATCCTGAGACTGGAGACATCACGTCAGCTTCTGAGAGCGGAGCTTTGCTAGGATACTCTTGAATCTGAATGCAGACGTGACATTAACCGCACAGTAATTCGGAAATGCTAACTCGTTGCTCCTAATTAGACCTTGCATGTCTTTACTCCTTGACAGATGCAATGAATTTCAAAATATAATTAAACTTTCCAATACCCCTGTGAGGAGGTGGCATCATATTCATTTTACAGATGGGTGAACTGAGGCCAACAGTAGACACGTCTCCAGAAGTTAACTTGCGAATCTGTGAAAAAGGTTAAGGGAGTGCTGTCATCTCTGCTTCTCTGGACCTCCTCTCCTGCAATTCAGAGCAGTGGCCTAGAATTGATAAGGAAGGAGTCATGGCTATAACAATTCCACCCCTATGTAGTCATCAGGATATTTAATGTAAATTTCTGAGCAACAGAAAACAGTCTAGTTCAGATGTACTTCAAGCTTGGCGGTGATTGTTTTTCAGGATTCTTGCAGACTTGCTTGGTCATAAGATTCCCCTGTGGTATTTGTAAATAACATAGCTTTCCTGTATTCTCCCCCAGAAATTCTGATTTGACAGGTCTGGAATGGGTCCTAGAAATCTTTAATTTTTAAAACTTTCCAGATAAGATTTTATAACCAGGCAAATGTGTGCAATACTGGATTGATTAATCATTGTGTACATACTTTGAGAACTTATTACTATTACTTTAAAATTTTGCCTGGTACTGCATTAGCTTCTGTCAGGTATAATCAGAATGCAAGCAACAATCTCAAAGGCTCATTTGTTTCCCTATTCAGTGCAGTGAAGAAATTAGCACTGTTTATTACACATCGACTCCAGCATAGCCTTCAGTCCTTTGTCTGGGCATCTTGGTGCTCACAACGATGGCCAAATGAAATGGACAATGAGACACTGACTAGTGACCAGTCCTCTATGTAACAGAGATTGGTAGAAAGCAGTATGAGAAGAGGTAAGAAAACAAGTAAATATGATTGAAAGGAAAAGGAAAGAATTGATTACAAGAGAATGATCTGTGAACTAGGCTTTGAAGGGTAAACAGGAGTGTCTCCAGGAGGGCACATTGTAGGGAAAAGAGAAAAGCATGAACAGACAAATATATGTGCACATGCATCTGTATTCATACACGTTGATCATGATTTTTTGGAGGAAAAGCAAATGCTACAGCATGACGGGGCATAAATCTGGGGTGAAGAATGGCAGGAGCTCATCTGCTCAGGAGGAGTTAAACGTCCTTGTACATCTCATGCATCCTGAGATTTATCAGCTGCAAGCTAATTTTTTAAATGCTTTGCCTTCTGAGTTTGCTTTGCAGGAAGTAAGAAAATCAGCTCTAAGTAGGTGTGTAATTTTCTCTGAATTTCTGCTGGATCTGTGGTGATCTGTCCCTTTTCATTCTTGGTTTCATGGATTGAGTCTTTTCCCTCTTTTTTTAGATAAGACTGGCTAAGGGTTTGTCAATTTTATTTCTTCTTCCAAAAAATCAGTGCTTTGATTTCTTGACTTTTAATCATTCTCTTAGTTTCCATTGCACTGCTTTCTGCTCTACTCCTTATAAATCCCCCCTTCTATGATCTTTGAGTTTATTTTACACTTTTTTTTAGTAGTCTGGGGTTCTTCATTAGGTTGTTTATTTCAGCATGCTCTGTTTTCCTAGTATGGGCATTCACTACTATGAATTTCTCTCATAGAACTGCTTCCAGTGTGTCCCATAAATTCTTGTGTATTGTATTGACATTATCATTTAATTATAGAAACTATTTAATTATTTCTGTACCCATTGTTTGCTCAAGAGAGTGTTGTTCAATTTCCATGTGTTTGTGAGGTTTTTGGAATTTCTATCTCTAATTTCAAGGCACTGTGGTCTAACAGTGTACAGGGCATAACTTCAGTTCCTCTGCATTTACTTAAACATGCTCTATGGACTTGCATGTGGTCTGTTTTGGAGAATGATCCATGTGCAGTTGAGAAGAATGTATATTCTGACACTGTAGGGTGAAATACTCTGTAGACATCTATTGAGTCCATTTGTTCAAAAGTTTGATTCAGTTCAATTATTTCATTATTGATTTTTTGTCCAGTTGATCTGTTTATTTGTGATAGTGGGGTACTGAGGTTCCCTACTACTGTTGCATTACTGCTTATCTGGCTTTTAAGGCCCATTGCCATTTATTTTATATAGTTAGTTGCACTAGAATTTGGTGCATAAATATTTATGAACGTCATCTCTTCCTCTTGGATTGTTCCCTGTATGAGGATATAGTGTCCTTTTTTTGTCTGTCTGAATTAGTTTTGGCTTGAAATCTATTTTACCTGCAAATAGGGTAGCCACTCCTGTTTTCTGCAGTTTTCTGATCCACAGAGAATTGTTTTCAATGATTTTCAGTCTATGGATTTTTTTCTGAATTAAGTGTGCTTATTATATATAGCATATTGTTGGATCTTGCTCATTAATCCATTCTGCCAGACTGTGTCTAACACAAAATGAGCCAAAAACAAATGCTGGTGGGGCTGTGGAGAGAAAGGAACCTTTCTCCACTGTGGGTGAGAATGTAGACTAGGAAATCACTATGGATATCAGTGTGGAGATTCCTTAAAAAACTAGGACTCAAGGTCCCATTTGGCCATGCTGTTCTCTTTCTAGGTATATATATATGAAAGAACTAAAGGAATTATACCACAGAAACATATATGCACCCATAGTTGTAGCAGCTAGTTTGTGATAGCTAAATTTTAGAAACAGCCTAAATGCTCATCAATAGGAGACAGGATAAAGAAGACATGGTTTTTCTATACAATTGAGTATTAATGATCTATAAAGAATGATAAATTTGATTCATTTATACTCCAGTAGACATACCTTGAGAACATACTCATGAGTAAAATAAATAGGACACAGATGTATAAATACCATATATTTCCTCTCATATGAAAAACTGAAGGTGTAAATGAGGTTCAAAGTACATAATGGGTAACATGAATTAGGAAGAAAACACAAAAGGAAAAGGGAAAGGGCATGTAGAGGAAGTAAAGAAGAGAAAGAAAAAATTTGATAGCAAAAAAAAGGAAACAAAGCTTACTGATATAGGGGTAGGAGTTGTACAAAAGCAAAGGGAAGAGGAAATAAAAGAATCAAGAAATGTCATGTTCAAGTATAAATTCTCAATGTTGAATATAATCATAATGTATGTATAAAATATACCAATAAAGTCAATTAAAAATAAAAAAGAAAATCAACCACATCCACGGAGTCCACCAAAAAATGTATACACACTTCAAAAAAAGAAAGCTAGAATAAAATTTTTTCAAAAGTTGGTATTATCCTTGTACAGAGGGGTCCATAGGATGTTGTATATTACAGAAAACCTACCACAATGCTGGCTATTAGAAAAGAAATTGTAATTGCATGTGGAAGAATCTCAATAGCCAAGGTTACCTGTGCAGCAGTTTGAGTGCTAGTAAATGTCTGGAACAGCCACCACTTAGAGCACCTCTTGTAATTATGGAGGCCAGAAATCACCTATATTAATATCATGGTGTCTCAATAAATTTATTATTAGGCTATTTATAAAAGTTATTTCCAGAAGTGTGTATATACTTTTTCCCAGACTATCTCTCTCTCTCTCTCTCTCTCTATTTATCTATCTATCTATATATATATGTGTGTGTGTGTGTGTGTAGATATAGTATACATCATATATATCTTATAGAAAATGTATAACAATGTATATGTATGTCTGATATATTATAATACATATTATATATACAATGGTATCCCAGTTCACAAATTTAATTCTTATTTTTTTGTGACCATGATTTTGGTTACAAACCAAAATAGATGAGAATCAAATCAAATTTCCCCAAGAAGTCAACACTGAGCCTAACAACAGAGTTTGATTCAGTTCTTATCTAATTTAGTTTGCACCCAGAATTGTGGAGAGAAGATAATAAGGAATGAAAAAGACAAGAACAGAGAATGCCAGGGGTAATGTCTGTACTGAGCAAGACCTTGCTGAGGAGTCCTGGAAGAAATAAGGTCACAGCCATGTGGGGAGAATGTTCCACAGTGTTTCAGACAGAAGGAAATGTCGATGTAAAAGCCTTCAGCAAGGAATGTACCCAAAGGTCTGAGGAACAGAGAGGAAAGGTGTGGCTGGAGTGAAGTGGGATGGCGTGAAGAGTGTGAGGAGATGAGGCTCACAAGGTGACAGCAGCAGAAGGGAGAGATGACTGAGGATCATATTAGGATCACATTATTCTGAATGACAGGGGAATCCACTGGAGGGCTAGCAGTAGAGGAGTGACATGGTCTGCCGTGGTGAAGACTGCATGCAGGGCCCAAACACAGATGACAGGAAACAGAGGGGGTGGGAACAATCATTCAGGCATGTGATGGTGCTGGATTGCTCCGGTGGAGATGGTGCAAAATGGTAAGATTCTTGATTGCCTTTGGGATTTGCTAAAAGCAGTGGATATGAACATGAGAGATAGAAACGGAGGATCCTGGGTCTCATTCTTGTGGCCACTGCACAGTATTAGCGGACGTGTGGTTTGTGAACTCCCTCCGTTTACAGCACAGAGGATGGAGGTAGGTGAAAGACTAATGCAACAGGTAAGGAGAGAGAAAAGGAAAATTACATTTGTAAATGTCAAAGAAAGAATCAGGGTGAAAGAAGTTTAGGAAACTATAGAATTTGATGACTACTGTGTTTGGAGTGATCTTTGCATGATGGAAAGAAATAGTAGGTAGATTCATGGTAGAGGAGAGAATGTGTGTATTGGTCAGCTTTCCCAAAGTACCTGATGCAGTTTGCAGGAGGAGAGTTGTGCTGTGGTTCATGGTCTCAGAGGTTTAGTTCATTGGTAGCTGACTTCAAGGCAGTAACACCATGGCAGAAGACATGATGGAGCTGAATACCACTCACTAATAGGTTAACTCAAAGATGAATATAGCACTTTCATGTTTCAATAGCTTTCCAAAACCCCTGCTTCTGAACACATGAGCCTCTTGTGGGACATTTTATATCTAGATCATCACAATTGAGTTTGGCTTTCATGTAGTGAACTTAAGAGGTTTCTGGTCTTTGGATAATTTCTGGTCTTTTTAATGAACAATTTAAGTCTGTCCTTTGAGACGTAAGGGACAGCTCTCAGGCTGTGGGGTTTGGTAGTGAGTTCTGATGTTGCATACTATTTTTAAAACAAGACTTCTTGGTCTTGCCGAGGATAATGATTTATAAAATACATAGTCTTAATATCTGCACATTTGAGCACCAGGGGAATTAGAAATGCTTATAGATGAAATTATCTGGTAGGAATGAATATGAATTTAAAGATAGGCAAGGAAGTATATTGTGGGATGTGAGAATTTCCCTCACCTTCCGGCAGTGGTCATACAGTAGAATCATAGTATATTAACCATGAAATTTGTCTTTGTTCAGTAAGTGTGATAAACACACTTATAAATTTTCTTTGCATTTTAATGCATCTCACAGGGATCCTCAGAAAAATCTCAGATGGCCCCAGAATCCCTTTCGGAGCCATATGGTGTTTCTTTCACATTATGCAGGATTGTATACAGGATCAGAGGTCATTAATATCACATATTTTTGATTGATGTAGGCCAAGATCAATCCTGTTTTTCCTATATAATAAATACAAATTCTTTCTTTGAGGTTCTTTTGTTTGAGGGTTTATCTCCTTAATTTGCACACAGCGATTAAACCCATATTTCCCAAGTAAATTGGAAGGAAGAGCTAATGGAAATTTGCCATGAGCCTTGTCGGATTAAAGCAACAGGAAGCCATGAATGCATTTCATGTGAGCAACAATCTTTGCCCCAGGAAAGATTATTAACAAGGATCATGATGTTCCTCAGCTCCTAGAAGGAATTCCCTGTTCACTCAGCCTGGCATAATTGGCGATTGTTGGCTGGAGGCAGAAGCCCTCTCTGCCCACCCTTATAATTTACCTGCACCAACTTTGGAGTCCAGATCAGTCCAGAATATCCATGAATGTTACCCATGTTTGAGACTAGCCCAGGGAAGGGAGTCTCCCTTCCTTTTGGCAACTGCCAGTCATTGTAAGATTTTTGAGGAGTTCAGATTTCCTTCCAGTGGCCGAAAGTAGGATTCCAGGCTGTACTTCAATATGTCTGTGGTGGCAGGAGCTGGAGCTGGTGGTGTTGAGTTGCCATCTGGTTCTGTCACTACAGCCCTCAAGTGAAATCATCTCCCTAGGCTCTTTCATTAGCAATGGCTACTCTACCTCCCCTACAGGATTATCATAAGGAGAAAGTGAAAAAATAGACCTACATAAATTGAAAAGAAGTACAGTCTTTTGATGTTTACTCAAAAGGAGGGAAAGGAAGATTTTGCTGAAAATTTTGGAAGCAAAGGAGAGAAGAATCAGCTCAAGAAAAGGGGGAGGTTTGTGCAGAGGGATGCACAGATAGGAAAGAGAGAGCAAGCTGGGGACTCTTTGGAGGACAATGGTTTCCTAGAAGGGCTCCCAGTGCCCCAGTCACCTGCTCCTGCATAATCTTGTTGGTTGTTAGTTGGATTTGATGACTTCTTTCTAAGGAGCAGAATGTGATCAAAGTACTGGATATCACCTCTGAGTTCAGATTATCAAGAACTGTGACTCACATCTGACTGGCATTTTCTCATTCTCATGGCTGCCAGGCTAAGAGCTATACTATGGGGAGGCTGATGTAGTAAGGAACTAGGAGTCCTCCAGCTGACAGCCTGGGAGGCCCTCAGTCCAATAACCTGTGATAAGCTGGAGTTTACTGAGAACCACTGTGTGGCTTTGGAAGCAGATTCTGTCCCAACCCTGAGATGAATGTTGCCCCTGGGAGGATTTGGGTCACAGCCTTGAAAGCTATCAGAGACGGTGACACCCAGCTCAACTATGTCAACTTTGTAGCCCACAGAATCAGTAAATTAGTGAGTGAGCATTGTACAAAGCAGCTGTAATTGGGGTAACTTCTATCACAACAGAGAACTAATGTGCCAATTACTTAGGATAAGTTAGGTTGGCTTTGAAGGAAAAGAAATGCACTCATAGTAATGGGCATGGAAAATTATTACACAGATGAGCCTGATATGGAAGGAAGTGGGGGAAAAGCCTCCTGAAAGCACTAGAGTGGAGGAAGGGAAGTTTGGAAATAAACAAAGAGAAAAGCCAGGGCTACTGTTTCAGATTTTGCTATGACTTGAAAGTCATCTACCATCACTAGCAGTTGGCAGAGACTCAAAGAAGGGAGCACTATAGAGTGGAGAGATGGGGCAGCTATAGGTCCATCCTAATTGGAAGTCTGGGGAAAGGGAGGCAGCTCTCTAGCAGCAGGGCAGCCTATTTACTTAGGTAGTGGTATAGCTGGCTTTCAACACTTGCTCCTGAAGTAGGAATATGGACAAAAATTAGAGAAGCTGTCAGTACAAAAAGTGGTCTGGCTTTCACAAAATTGATTACAGAAAGCAAGCTGGCTTTAGGTTTGGTTGGCACAGAGAATGGGGTGGTTTGTTGCTATAGGCTGTGGGTCAGTGTTTGCTTTCTATGTGGTCTGGCCAATGTCTGTTTGTATAGTCAGTCTTTGAGAAGGGAGAATAACTGATAACAAATGATATGCCTAAAATAAATTTTAAAAATCCCCACAAAAACTTGGTATTACAGCTAAAGAAAGGAGAAAGGGAAGGGGAAACTGCTAACTTTTCCACAGAGAATAGTTAAGCAATGCCAAATCCAGAAGTCTGGGACCATGTCTAGTCACGGGTCCTGTTCATATTCCTTATGATTTCGCTTCTTGTCCTTCCATTGCACAGATCTGAAAGCAGTCTGTGAGGCTGTTTCCATAACACACCCTGCAAAGATTGCCATCTACTTTGGTTGGCTTTCTGTGATGGGCATCTCCCCAGATCCTGCATGGAAGGAAACCTGGGCCACCACAATTTTCCTTTCTGGGACGGTCAAGGGAAAGTTTGTGTCCCAGGAGCTGGAATGAGCTGCAGTACTGCTTTCTTTACCAGACTTCATTTCATACAACTTTTGCACAGTCAGACTGTGAGAATAATTTTTCCCTTTACTTTTTACCTGCTGCTTAACTAGAAAATTACCCTGCATGTCCACATAGGAAGGTAAATGCTATCTCATCTCCTTGCTCGAATAAAAAATTATCTTTTAACTTTGCTCTGAGGGCAAAAATCTACATCAGATCAACACTCCCTCTTAGCAAGTGGTGACTTTCAGAAGGGGTCCTGGGGCCTGGATGATAACAGTGGGGCTTGTAATCTTTCGGTGCTAATGAGGGTCACATCCTACTGACTTTTAGGCCTTCTGCAGAGGGAGTTAAAGTGTCTGGGACCTTAATTAGCAGAGGCTGATAGAGGGGAACCCTGTATCTTTAAAGGTACCTGTGCTAGAGGTTTGAACATTGCAGAGGACAATTATTCACAGGCCCAATGGCAAAGATGGTTAATTAAAATAGTGATGATGCCTATAAGAAGGATGACAAACGAGGGTCTCTCTTTAATGAGAATGGTCGCCTTCCCCTCTCCCTTCTCCCCTTGCTCATCAGGAAATAGCAGAGCAGAGTGCCCAGGAGACTGTGGCTCAATTAGGGCCCTTGGCAGTGGGAGCTGCCAAGGGGCTGTGTGAAGAGAAAATTTAACCACCTAATTTGGGAGGGAAGGAGAAGGGCATGGGCTTTAATGGAATATGCCACCAGCAGTTCCCAGGCCACAAGTGATAGGAAGTGCTTCAAGCAGCCCTCCGAAGGCAGCAGTGTGGCTGTGAGACACAGGCTGTGAAGTCAGCCATTGGATCTTGGTTCCAGCGATGTTATGCCACCTTTCAGAACCTCCATTTCCTTATTAAAAACAAGGAAATGACAACTGCCCCATCAGTGGGATGACAAAATTATTTATATATATGTATATATACGTGTGTGTATATAGTGTGTGTGTGTATGTGTGTGTATGTGTGTGCACACATGTGTATAATTCCATATTGTTCAAACTGTCTTTTTCCACCTCCTTATATCCCAGCATACGTGCTGTGATAGTTAATCACTCTTAGCTGTCTTAACCCATAGGGTTGGTTGACAATGGTCCACATTTTTTCACCACCCACTGTTACACTGAATGTATTTTGAATTTCTTCCAGGGGCCAGTCACCTGAGGACAGGAAGTATTCCTTCTCCTTCTTTGTCATCTTGTCATCTTCCTCTACACATCCCTACTTGTCACATTGAGTTGTCATCCTCGCTTCCTATGCCTATAAGAAAAATGGGTTGTTGGAGGATGGGGGAACCTTCAGAACCCTAGTTTTCTTTTGGATATGGAGAGCTTTTCATGAGAGCTTCATTGTGAAGCAAAATTTCTTATCACCTCATTTTTGTTGCTGCTCTTTTATGACCTGTGAGATTAAGAGTCTAGGCAGATACTCCAAAGTTTAAATTACTTGGCTAAGAATTTACTTACGGGATACGGGAGAAATAAAAGCTAGATATTCCAAGGAAAATCTGGAATGTGTTTTCCTTTCTTTAGAAAATCACTTACATTTGACACTGTGTCCCTCAAGATAGGTTAGGAACATCTCAGTGGCTTAGAATAGCAACATTTATTTACTCTTCAGTCAGTCTGTGTGTCTGTCACAGGTGACCTGGTGCTCTCCTCACTAAGTCACCACCATGAAATCACCCGCACTTGGGGAGCTAGGCTGGCTCAGAAGCTGCTCTGTGGACTAACACTAGATGAGAGCCAGAAGGAAGTCAGGCATGCTTCAAAGCAGTCTTGCTCTTAGAGCATTAGTGAATTCCACTCCACTCACATCTCAGGACATGCCTGTGTTCAGTAGGGCAGAAGTTCAAACTCAGCCCCAAGAAGGAAGGCACAGGGACATTACTGAACACTTGCACCTACTGTCCTATGGTTCTTTGAACTGCTTAGAGCTGTACAGATAAGTGAGGGGTCTGACAATAATCTAATTACCAGGGAAAGTGATTGCAGACATTCATGGAGAATTGTAGACTACAGTTAGGAATGGCACATGATGATTAAAAGTGATGTGTTAACTTGACTAAGTTAAGAAACACCTAGAAGATCAATAAAATATACTTCTGTTTGAGTCTAGGTGGATCCTGGAGGTTCCTGGCTCCTTCCTCCCCGGCACTGCTTGCGTGCTTTGCTTCCCAGCTGCCATGAACTAGACAGATTTGTTTACTCACCCCTTTCCATCATGATGTTCTTGCCTTGGAGCCAGCTGACCATGAACTAAAGCCCCTGAAATCATAAATCAAATTTATTCTCTTCTCTTTTAAATTGCAGATACTGAGTATTGTGTCCCAGTCATGGGGAGCTGAATAATGGATAGGATCAGAGGAAAGACAGCTAAGGTTAGTGTTTGTTTCACAAAAGCCTTCTTAGGTTTCTGATGGACCATCAATGACATAGATAGATAGATAGATAGATAGATAGATAGATAGATAGATAGATGATAGATAGATAGATGGATAGATAAATAGATAGATAGATAGATGATAGATAGATAGATAGGTCCTGGATAAGTTATGAGTTACGTGGATTCTACTCTCCCATCTGGCTCCTTCCTTTGGTTTTAAACCACTGTTGTAGGTATTGGAGTTGTTCAGCATGCACTGTCTTCAACAGGAAGGCTTTTGGACTTTGGAGACTATATGTGCAGTCTGCTGAAATAACTGCATAGTGACAAAGAACTTTATTTTCCCCCTAAAAACTGCAGGCAGAAAGAACATTTTTAGGTTGCTCAGATTTGATACAACAGAAAAGGATCAGGGTCCTAAATGAAAGAGCTGATGACTGAGTTCTAAAACCTGAGCTGTTTAGGTTGGAACACTTTAGTTCTTCATATTTCTTTCTATTTACAATGCACTTTGCATCTTTTTTTGTGTGTATGTAAAACTGGCTTATGACAAAAACACAATGTGTGAACCCAAAGCCTCTCCTTCTAGGTTATGCATCCTGCCTCACACAAACAAGCACCTCATCTCTTTTCTCATCTTCTTGGACTTGCTGCTCTCCTTGCTTCCAGAAGGATTTGAGGCAGGTTCTGCTTTCAGCGTGCTGCGAAGTGGGACAGCTGGAAGTGAACCTACACAGAGGCTGCTCGATGGGGGCACCGCAAGCAGCTGTTTCCACATCTCTGCAAATAGCTAATGAGTTGTGTTGAGCTATGACTTGGCTGTGAAGATTCTGGAAGGCACAAAAAGAACACTGTGGCCTCTTAGGGAGTGTCACGCATCTGACAGCTCCGATGACTACACAGGTGAAGTGCCACTCTGTGGGCTGTCCCCTTCTGCTTTGCCAGGGCCTTCTCTCCTTTATCCAGAGGTTTAGAAAAGGCAGACTGACTGATAGCATAGATGTGCAGCAAGATCTGTAGCAGTGGCCGACTCCCTAACAGTGTGAACACTCCTCTTTGTGCTGCCAGCTTTCTCACCTCGCTGACTCTAATGGGAGAAGAGTCTCTGTTTGGATGTTAGCTGAGAAGACTCTATGACCTGACTTGATCAAGGAATTTTTATTTAAATGCATTCATAGAATGTATGTCTAATAATTACATTTCAGAACCTGGAAATAAAGGGACAAAGAAGACAGAGGCCTGGTTGTCTGTGTTTAATGAGATTTTTATAAATTTTATATTTTTATGAATAGCCAAAAGAATTTACCTATTTTGGGAGAATCTCAGTCACCTCCTATGTTTACCCAAGAAGATGGTCAACCAATTAATTTTTGCTGCCTTCTTTCATTAGCTTTTGTGTGTGAGGTCAGGACAGGACATATTCTCAGTTTTTATAGGGAACTGCAGCCCGGGAAGCTGAGCATCAGCACCAGTTGACTGAACGGCCTCCAGGCCCAGGCCTTGGTCGCCATGGGTTCTCACCTGTTGTACAACTTCCCAAAGGGAAGGATTTTTCTGGACCAGGAAGGCTGTCCTTGACTTCAGACTCTCCTTTCTTCCTGTTTCATGTTCCAAGAGCCTGGAACCCTAGACTCTCCTGCTCATTCAACCTTCAGCAGCTTCTGGGAGTCACAGAAGCCTGTCCCAGGAGTCATCCTGGCTGTGGTGTGTTTGCCCAAGGCATGAGTCCTGGGTATAGGATGAGCTACAGCTTGCACCTAAGAATGGAGGTGTCCAGACACTTGGAGGTGTCCAGTCCATGTATAGCATGGGGTGGAGGTCAAGGGTCAGAAGAGTCGAAGCATGGAAAGCTGACCAGAGCCTCGACTGCCAAGTCTTGCGCTTGGTTTTAAAAACATGTGGAGATGGCCTGGTTAATGGAGAATCTGGGAGACAATGAGAGAACTAAAGTAGAGCGAAAGCAGAGCTCAAGACTTGGACAGATTTCTTTTTTCCAGGAAGGAGTTAATCCACCACTGCTACCTATTTCTGATTGTTTACAGGAACATTGGATCATGAAAGACCAATGAGAGTGCTCAGGAGTCTGATTCGTCTTGTCTATCTAAATTACCATCTCAGGAGGTAAAGCAAACCAATTTACCTTCAGGCTTTCATCAAAGACATCCATAGACAGACCAGGAACCACACGCTAACAAAATAGTGAGTCCTAAAGTAGGAAAATAAGCTAAAAAGCCAAACTTGAACTGCTTTGCTTCACAATAAGGCAAAAAAAAAATCAAAGATGAGTATTGTGAGAAATACAAATATTCTGGTTAACCAAATGTTACTTTAAGATTCCTTACCCTAATAGAATTAAATGTAGAAATATTAAAAGTCTATGAAACATAATCATACCCCATCTTCTTTGCCATTAACATTGGTAATTTGGCACATTGCCTTTCTGTCTCTAAGTTGTAACCATCTACTTGGGTTCTCTCTTTAGAGACAAGTTAAGAGGTGAAAGTTGTGCTCATTGTTCACAGTGAGCCCTTTTTGTTTTAAACAAAGATGGGCACACAAAACTTTTCACTAGGAAGAGCTGGGAATGTCCTTATAGTCATTATCTTCTGCCTGTAGCACATGGCTTCACTGCAGTGATGTTACCTGAATATTACATCGGAGTCTTTCAGCTAGTATCATTCCAAACTTGTAGCTTGCCAAGATCACCTTTTCAAAACTCATTTCTCACTACTCTCCCTTTTGCATCAGAGGGAGAACAATAATTGAATACTCAGCCCCAAAGATTATTTTGCTACTAGAAACTCTTCACCCTGAATGTTGCCTAGGTATTATTGTCTTTTACCATCTTCCTTTGTCATCATTCTGACCAACCCAGTGACCCACTTCAGCATATTTTTCCAAGGCCATTTGTAAGACTTCTCCATCAGTTCCCTACAGGTAGGATACAGGAGAGATTTAGCAGTGAGTAAGGAGTGTGTGTGGAGGGGGGTGGGGGGGAGGCTGATGGGTCATAACTAGGGATGCTCTGAAATGTCTATCTAATTCTAAGGTCAACCTTCATTATTAAGAAATTTAAGTATGTACCTATCTGTGCCCTATTTATTTCACTTATGAGGATATCCTCAAGGTATGTCCATTTAAGTATAAATGATTCAAACATATTGCATCTTTTCTCTGGTATGAGAAAATAAAGATGTAAATGAGTCCTAGAATTGTATGTTATATATTGTGAAATAGAAAATGCTCAATGTAAAATAGGGTGAAGGGGGAAAAATGATGAGATTGTAACAAAAAAGTAAGGAAACAAATTTTATGTATATGGGGGAGGCAGTAGGGTGGGTAGGGCTATGGGAAAAAATGAGAATTAAGTTGTGTCTTATACTGGTACAAATCCCCATTATGGAGTTCAATCATGATGTGTTTATGTAATGTACCTATAAAGGTTAAAAAATTAAAAATAAAAAAGAAGTGTAAATAGAAGCATGACATGATCAGGTCTTTGAAAGGGCAAAGGTAGGCTGGGAGGAAAGATTTTGGAAACTGGAAGAATAATCACTGCATAGTAAAACTTGGGTTCTAGACTGTAGCTTATCTCAATCCCAGTGTTTATCAACAATGTAGCTATTGTGTGGTTATTAATGACTTCTTCTGATACTTAATGTCTGATTAGAAGGAAAGTGTTTTAGCCTGATGTTTCTAGGAAGTTTGAAATAGGAAGGGAATGCTAAATAAAGTAAAATAAAATTGGGGTGTGCAGGCTCAGATGGGACAGGAGGAGAGCTTCCCTGAGGTTATTCTGGGGGACAAGGCAAGACTGTTTGCTGGGACTCCTGGCTTGTGGATGTTAAAGAAATTGCCAAAACCAGTAAAATTTTTGGCACAGAAATATGCTATTGTTTTAGTTTTAGAATCTAGTATTGTGCTTTCCTCATAGAATATGCCAGTGGATATTTTTAGAACAGAAAGGACAAAGATTCCTAAAAGGTAAGGAAAGAAGCAGATGATGAAAAGACTTAAACTGCTCTCATCCTGGAGGACAGATTTAGGAGACAGAGAATGAATTGCAGAATCCTCACTGATGCTATTCTGAGTCATAGATCTGCTGAAAAAGAGGGAAATGAGTAATCTGAGTTTGGAGATGTTTGAAAATTAGTAAAATTATTTCTCTGTTGACTTTTGGGACAACTGGTAATTAGTAGTCAGTGATACCAAGATGTGCGATATTGCAGTGTGATGCTCAATGTCCTGTGTACCGTGTATTTTCTAAATTTCAGAATCTCACCAATGGATAGCTGTCTCCTCGACAGCAAATAAATCGAGCCTATTAGCCAAGGATTGCAGCTTTGTAGTGGCCTCTGAGCTAATAGACTGCACTTCTGTTTCTGCCTTCATATGGGGAGAGACAAAGGGTGGCAGAGGATTATAGGCAGTGCCTTGCAGCTGCACATATGGACCCCAACCATCAGTAGTGGCTTTTTAGAAAGAACAGTAATATATATGATTCTGCTTAAAGTTAACTGCCGGGCTCTCTGGCAGGGCTCCTGTGGGTGATGCCCTGATTTGCACGATTTAATGGCTTCTTGTCGTCTAGTAAGTATAGAGACAAGCAGAGAAGGGTATTAGCACCTGGCTGTGCCCCAGATAAAGTGAGTGTCATGGGTTTGTGAAGGCACTGTCTCTCCTTTCCAGAAAAAATTTCATTCTTTATTTATTCAATCACTATTATCTCGGTATTAAAATTGCCATTGTTCCTAGATAGAAATATTTAAAACTCATATTTTTCAGTTAAAAATAATAAAGATCATGCTATCTACTACAGAAGGTTTTTTTCTTTCTGTCTTTTGTGTATGGTACAGTGGATTTAGCTAATCAAAAATTAAACTAGAAAACAATTGTATTTCTCTAGTTCTGATAAAATTTTCACTCCTTTTCTTTTCCTCAATAAATAAATATTATACACCACAAACAATGGCACCTAGAATTCAGGCTGTCCCGGTGGCTCTCAGCCAGTAATTTGTGAGGTCTTGATTCTTCTTTATCTTCATATATTCTTATTTCATATGCAAAAACTCTTTGAATAATTTAAATGATCAGAGGCATGTGAGCCTTACTCAGAACGATGAGGATTTTGAAAGTAATTATATCCAGATGAGGATGATACATCTCAGTTCGATGAAATTTTATGATCAGACCTGCCTTTCATAAAGTGATAGTGCTAACTGTAATAATAGTGTAGCAACAATGGTGATGCCAATCTGAAGTCCCAGCAAATTCCTAATGAGAGTTGTTACTCCAAATAATTAAAATAAGTGATCAGAAGTGGGAAGAAGGAAGCATGCAAATGTGAACATCTTTAAATTACACAAAAGAAAATCAAATGAATGTAGTTGGACTCTCCACAAAGTTGGACTCTTTCAAAGAAATCATAGCCTATTATGACAAAAATAAAACAGAAAAGAAGCAGACATGGAGAGGCAGTAACCCAAAAATTTTATAAATAATTATAATAATTCTCAAACTAAAGACAAGACAGATTCAAATACATGAAGAAAAATTAGATTATGTGTTCACTGTAAATTATAAAATGTTTTCAAATAAAGGAAAGGGATAATTACAACCAACAATGAGAAATTTAAATAAACTTTGAAAGTGAATAAAAACTATGAATAAAAATGAGAGAATTGGTAATGAGAAAGGAAATTTACAAGATTTCAATAAAAGATTAATACATCCTAGACAAAAAACATATAATACAAAAATGAAAAATCCAACCATATTAAAAACTCTATTAAAAATTGAGAAGTAAAATGAAGAACTAAAAATATGAATAAAATATACAATAATAAACATTAATAGGGACAAGAAATCATTTTGTTGGCCCAGGGATTTAGCTCAGTGCTTCTGGCGCCTGTCTTGCAATAGCAATTGCCTGGGTTGGATCCCAGGTAACCACATACAACAATGCTGGCTGTGGTGACTCATGCCCACCAGCAATCAGAACTACATACCACAGTGCTGGGTATCATGGCTCATGCCTATAATCCCAGCACTCAGGAGGTAGAGGAGGGAGGATTGCTGTGAGTTCCAGGGTGAGCTCAGGGCCAGCCTGAACTATAAAGTGAGATTCTGTCTCAAAAAAAAAAAAATCATTTTGTTAAAGGGAGTGAATATAAGGAAGAAGCCCTATGAACGAGATGGATGAATGTAATGGAAGTTCAATTCTTCGACAGTAGGGAATGAAAATTAATTAGAAAACCAAAGAGCCTTGAAATGGAACATAGATGATGAAACTCTAGATAATAATAAACAGTAGAAATGAGCTCATAGGAGATGCTCAGACTAAAGCATAGACTTCTTTCTGGTATTTTGGCTAAGTGAGCTAACACAGATTCCTCTTTCAGCCACAAAAAGAAGAAATGTTAAACAACAAAAGAATAACAACAACAATGACAACGACTTGTCAAAACCACTTTGAAAGACATAACTGAGCTCAGAAGTCAGGAAAGCAAATCTCCAGATGTTAAAGCCAAGGAAGCACAGACAGATGCTGTGGCATTTGGTGGTCCAGGCCAGTTGGGCTCTCAGACAGTGAAATCTTGAGTGAAATTCAGCTCCTGAACACATATGTAAAGCAAAGGTAGAGGAAGATGCAAAGGGAGGTCGTGAACTAGGCCCTGCACCCCCAGGGCCTACAGGGCTCTCCCACACTTTGGAAGCAAGATGATTCATCAGAGTGGCTGCTGGCCAAAGATCTGGCCTCCACCTGCACAGAAGCAACCACAAAGTGAGGCTTGGCCCTGCAAAATGACATATCTCTCTGGCGCAGGACAGACCCATGAAGGACCCCGCCGAGAGCTGTCAGACAGAGCCTGATCTCCCAGGATCTTGGAAACAGATACCTCAGATCCAGGGCAGGTAAGATAGTTCTAGACACATTTACATAATCTTCTTTGATTACATGGCTGAGTCAATTTTTTCAATACTTTTCAGAAGTCATGTAAGTATATCTATATAATTTTGACAACTTCAATATTGTATTCTTTTTGGGTTTTGGGGAAGACACAATCTGTGCAGTCCACTTTCTTTTGTCCAAAAACTACGCCAAAACACATCAATGCAACTTATGTACAAATATATTAATCTTCATATAATATGCATCACTGGAAAAACTAAAAATTAAAAATTGAGATTTGCCAATTTTCAATGGTAAAACTACATCCAGCTATTAAAATTATGTTCCTGAAGAATGGTTGTTAAGGTGTTAATATACATATTCCCAATACGTAGATTGGATTACTCCAATTTCTGAAAATATTCATTTTGTTAAATTTTACACTAATTGCTAATGCATTAATATATAGAAGGGAACAGATCAAAATAATATCATAATGGGACTCTGTAATGTTTGGATTTTGTGTTCTTTGTATTTTCCAAATTATGTAAGATCATATGTTACTTTGGAACCATAAAAATTAACATTATTTATAAAGCAAATGAAGCTGAATTATTTTAGTACTCCATCAATTTCACACTTTAATGTGACGTGCAAATGGTCTGTGAGAATAAAATTAAATTGATGATAGGTTATTAATATTTTCAATAGTATTAAATTGACGATAGGTTATTCATATTTTCAATAATTTTCCATCTTACTTTCAACACAACAGTTTTTCTTTGTGATTATTTCATTTTCCACATTTGAGTTATTTGCATTCAACTGTAGTCAAAATATTAAATTGAAAGTTTCAGAAATAGGCAATTCTTAAGATTTAAGTTCCATTCTGTTCTGAATAGAAGGCTGAAATCTTGTCTATTCTGCTCCATCTTGGCCCAGACACAAACTACTATTTTGTTCACCATACCCACACTGCAGATGCTACCTTCTTATTGGTCATTTAGATACCATCTTAGCTATCAGACCTACTGTTGGGTCATAGCAGTGCAATATATGTTAGCCATATTTTATCAAATAATGTCCCCAAAATACATACATGAGTAGCAATACTGGCAATTTAGATATGCCAAACATAAGCTATAAAATGCTTCTTTTAACTGAAAATATCAAAGTTCTTGACTTACTAAGGAAAGAAAAATTTCATGATGACATCACTAACACCTACAGTGAGGATGAAACATAGTAGGTTTCTGGACTGTCCGTGTCTTCAGGAATCTACTGGAAGTCTTAGAACACCACTACCAGGTTAAGATGAATAGTGAAAAGAAGCAAATCTTAGGGCTCCTAGGCTACTCAGTTCCTAGGGCCCTTCATGCCCCTGTCTCCTATAATATGAAATTTTTCTTAGTGGGTAGTCTCAACACTGTTTGCATGTAGGTGCACATGTGCCTGCCTTTTGTTCACGTGTATTTAATTGCCACATTCTTTTGGATTTTTTCATGTCTATCTCAGTTATTCTAAATCAAATTTTCTTTCCATAGGAACCTCACTAGATTAAAAAAAAACATGATCAGATAATATTTTTTGTCCTACATCTAAAAATCTCAACTGTAAAGGAAGGAACCAGTTACAATTTCCATATCTACAAAAAGACAAAGACAGAATATTGAAAAGTGCATCATTAAAGGGATTTTTGAATGAATGAGTTTTTGGTCTACTAGAACGTCTTCCTCCATTGCTTATATTATAAAAGAAAGGATCACCCTTTGAACCAGACACACTGAGTTCGTGGAAGAGACCACATTTATGTTCCACATTGCATTTTGCTCCTTCTCTGCCCTTTCCTCCCCTTTCTCTTTCTTCCTTTAGATGGAACTTCCAGATTCCTTGTTCCATTCCATGTTTGTCTCCTGTTAGTTGGCCTCAAATCATTGCTTTATCCCTTCATCTCTAGGTATCTTTTCCACATCCCACAGTGGATTTCAAGGTGTTGAGGTGGGCAGTGACTAGGAGAGGCCCTGAGAACCGTGGTCTTAGAAGCCTTTGTGTTTCAAAGCCAGTAAAACACCCTCTGGCCTCACAGGCCCCAAATTGTTTCAATCCATATTTTCTTTGTCTTTTAAAATTTCCCATCCAATAACCACATGTGTATCCAAAGCAAGGATTCACAGAGTTTGACTATGCTGATCCTACAGATACAATTTCCATAAATCTCTTTAAGTGTTAACTAATTTTTCTCATTTTGAGAAATGTCTTTGACAAAAACACAGGGAAAAACAGTTGTTCTTGACATCACAACAGTTTAATATATTAACTTATTCATTAAATTGTGCTTCACATCAATGGAAATCCTCAATTCTACAAACTATCATTTTTAAATAGAGATAAAGGTTGATAATGTCACAATACAATCTCCTAGTAACCAAGTTCATACATATTATTGCACAGAAACAAAAAGAAATACCTCTTAAGAGAAATAATTTACTATCTATTGAATAGCTAACTTTACATTTCAAGTGGGGAATCAGATAGTGATCCAGATTTTTCCCTTCTAACATTTATAGTTAAAAAAAATAACAATGCAAGCAAAACCCAGAAATCACTTCTGGAAAATACACAGAAGAAAGAAAAGAAAATATGACCACGTGACTAAAATAAAACAGTGGCAAGGAGATGAAAGACCAATGTGACACTGACCAAACCACATAAAACTCTGCTCCTCGGAGCACTGTCTCCCCAGGTTTCCCTCGGCACTGACTTCTGCTCCTTTGCCGAGTGCCCTCTGTGCAGCGGGATGTGGAACTCATAGAGGCCCTACTTGATGTCTTGAAGGACAGGTGCAGTTTTTTCTGTAGACAGCTGGGAACACAGGCTCGAGACAGACCTATGTGTTCATGTTCTTTGATTAGCATTCCGCCAGGTCTCCTTGAGTCCCTGCCTAGAAGTTCAGAGACTTCTATCTTGCAGATGTTGCTGGTATGTGAAGCTGGGCCAGTCCTCTGGAAATCTCAGCACTTCTGCAAGGCCGGTTCCTTCTGTCCATGAGAAGAGCAGAGGGTCCACACACATCCTACCACAAGGCTACAAAATACACAAATCTCACATTCCTCCCAACTTGCCTGCCTGGAAGGCTAACTCAAGAGGTTCTATGCACCATTTCAAATATGTCCAGGTAAACATGCTGAGATAAGAGCTGGCATTGGTTTATATCCAGTAGAGATGGAGGGACACAGTAAGAAGAAACGCCTCAGAGAAAGAACTGTTGTCTGCTCCCCAGGTGCCACAGAATGTCCTTGTATTGTCACATTCAACCGGACCTGATATCCAGTCTGGAACCTTTCAGCTGGAGTTTTGATGACAAGGGGAGGCAGAATAAGAATGGGAAAAGAAAACCTTAGAGTTATAGCTGTGATCAGACCAGATAGTTCTTAAGTCCGAGCCAGATTTCTCTTTGATTCAATCCTTTCACTCAATCAGCCTTCAACCCCTACAGCCATGCCAGCCCTCGGATCTTGTCTGAAGAGACTCATTCCCTTTTCTGTTCTTTTAAATGGCTAAAAGAATTCCAGTCCATGTGTTTCTAGTCTGCCCTTGATCTTTAGGATAGAAACTTTATCTTAGTCATTTTCCTATTTTTCAGCATAGCTTGGCATATATTTTATTCATCATCTTTCGATCTTTGAAAGAACTGTCTCCCTTTCAAGAGCCCCATTTTCTTCTATTAGTACCCTACTTTCCCTATCTTCCCCTACCCCAGCATGATACTATTATACATGACCTTCTTCTCAGCCAGAGGTCATGGCTGGGAAAGAATCAGATACACTCTCTGTGTGAAGATGTTAGCTCATGACAGCTTAAAGCATTTTCTCTCTCTAGCAAATGTGCAAAGGAACTCGTTTAACACCAAATAAAGCTTCTAGGAACTAAAGCAATATGTTGCTGGTAAAATACTGGAGAAAAAGTCGGGAACAGGAGATATTTTATGAGCAGGGGTTCTATTGATCACCCCTTAAGCAGAAGAAACTAACAGGCAACTACTGATTGTGAAGATTTCTAATACCCAGGTCCCCTAAGGACTATGCATAGTTCCTCAGCCTTCATTCTGAGTGTGCCTTGGTTGAATGGGATAAATATCCAGCTAATGGTGTCTGAATGCTTCCCTTGGTTCCAGTGCCCCTCTGTCTCCATGAACTACTGCCCATCTCATAGATATTTCTCTCTTAATAAGAGATTGCCTGGCTGGAGGCAGAATTGAGAGTCACCTTGATCAGTCTCGGGTCACCACACTTCTACAAAAAAGGTGAGGAAAGATATAAATCAATACAGATTTAGATTTCAGATTTTTGCATTTCCTAGTCCCTGTACTGATGTGGAGCAGCACGAAGGAGCAGGAAGGAAGGACTGTGAAGTCAAAAGTTAGGGGCTCTGAGCAATTTTCTTGCTAATGACTTAGAATCTTGAAGAAATCTTTTAACATCTCTGAATCTCCATTCCATACTAGCAAATAGGATAATAAATAGAAGTCTCTTTGAACACACAAAAATGTAATGAAGGCCAGATGAGATACTAGATGTAAAAATGTTTTGAAAAGCATTAAATGCTATCCAAAGTAATGAATATTAATGGCATTCTTCATAAAAACATATGATGAAATAAGTGACATTGAAAAGCACTTGAAATATTTTCCACTTCCCTTTTGTTAGAGACTAATAGTTTTTAAATCGGTATTAATTTTCACATCGTTTTAAAATAATAGAACCCTGACACTTATCCAGGCACCTGGCAACCAGTAAGAAAGACATTTTGGGCCTACTCTGCAGCTAGATGTGTCTAATATCCAGGCTCCATGACGTGAATACAACTGCAAGAAATATGTGCAACTTCCCTCTATTTTTTATCTCTTAAATGCCAGTGACAGGAGGTACAGTGGGCATTTTGGCCCATGAGATGGAAATTGAACTTTAGAGCGAAAGCAAAATAAAGGCAAATCTGAGCTTCTCGAACTTTCACTCACCAGATCTATCAAATTAAAGTGAGAAAGAAGTGGTTTATACCATTCTGAGTATCTCTGTTAAAACAATCAGTTAAGAATCCTACCCAAAACATTTAATATTTATTTTTGGGTGATGTTCTCATCTCCTTGCTCAACCTATTTGGTAGACTTTCTTCCCAATACTAGTATTAAATCCATTCAGATTTTTTAAATGTTAGTGTGGAGTTTTAATAAAATTACTGTTCATATTTCAAATTGTTCATGACACAATTTCCACCTTCAGAAGAAAACATCTACATATTTTTCTTAGTCTACATTATTTCCTTAACTTTTGTCTAGCATTGTTTGTTTAGATTATCAATTACTTTCTCCAGTTACCAACAGCAGGTTGCCAAAAACTAGTGGGAGAAAAAAAATGTCTTTCTTGGCCCTTAGTAAAATTGAAACACAGAGGCGTGTGTGCACTCACACACACATACACTCACACACACTCACATACACACTCACACACACATGCACATACACACACTCACATGCACACACACTCACATACACACTCACACACATGCACACTCAAGAGTACCACATCATAATTTGGTTCTTGGCACTGCCATGTGTCCCTGGGAAATGCCAAAAGCGGACAGAAGGTGAAATACCTTGGAGGACTGATTGACTGACTGATCGATTGATCTTTGTCCCTTTTTGGGCTCAGATCCTAATATTCCTGGAGCTGATTTGGTGGGTGCTTTGGTGTTACAGTCTTCCCCTGGATCCTCAGACCCAGGTGTCTTCTGCTAGCATCCTTTCCCTGAGTTCCACTCACAGGTAGGAGTGCAGTGAGGTTTTGGAGCCCACACTGTGCCTCTTCTCCATTGCTACTAACACAGGACCCCAGCCAGATGACCGGTGGGTGACTTTAGAATGAAATAATGTCAGGGAGAAGCCCATGTTGAGCTCTGTGATTTGCGCAGCACTAGCCTCCAGCCAGCACAAGGAGATGGTGTCTTCTCTGCATATTCTGCTATCTGGTCTCGAGTGCAGAATCGTACTTGAAGCCTTCCACTCGAGGCAGTGAAAAGCCTTCTGATGCAAATCCTGGGTGTCTACAGAGCAGGGGGGAGTTGGCAGAGACTGCTTCCAGCCTCAGCTATGCATGAATTCTCTGCCAGAAAGTTAAAGTGAATTTAGAGAAACAATCTGAATGCTTTCTAGCTTGTCTTGATTTTCCACACGACAAAACACTGGGCTATTACTGTGCATGTGTGTATAAGTGCATGTGGGCACGCGTGTCTGTGTGCAATACAGTAGCAGGTGGAAGGATAATTTTTAGTCTTTCTGCTCTAGCCAGGGCATTAGATCATAACAAGAAAATGAGGACAGAGACAGAGCTATTCATGAATCCCTGCTCCAAAGTTCCTTCACTTCCTACCTTAGGAAGAAATCACTAGAGACGGACTCAGATACTTGGTGAGTCCTGATACTTTACAACTAACAAGTGATATGCACTTAGTCCTTAGAAATCACTCTTGTGTATGGTGCAAAAGTACAGCTGCCTAGGAAGTTGTCAAATGCAACTCACTGATGAGGCAGTGATGTGGAACACAGTCTGGGGCCACCACTAGCTTGATGCTATCATGCTGCTCACTTATGGCACCTACATGGAATGGAGACAAATACTCTGGGGCAATGACAGCTGATTTCTGGCAGGATTGGCAGGGACTATCAGGCACCATGAGTCCTTATCCCACGTGGACAACGTAGAGGTGGGTAGAAGCACACCGCAGTCAGCAAGGCCAGCTTTACAGTCCATGAAGCTAAGTATCATTTATGGGTTTCATTTTTCCCATGCAATTGCATGTAACAAATTGGGACATGATACCTGACTTGCTTGGAGAATGCATTTCAGGTATGCAAATGGCCTCCTTTTGTTAGTGACACACCCCCCCCATGCTGTCCCTTTTACCAGTTATAGGCAAGGACAGCAGGAGCGGTCCCACAGCCACATCTCCAGATCTGTGTTTGATGGGCATGCTGGGAACCCTCTGTGCAGGTAGTGCTCCTTGAATCTTGTGGGTTGATTAACTCTCAACCCCAGAGAGAGTATTCTGGAGGCTGAGAAGTGGCTTATGTAAAGCTGGCTTAAACATCAAACATGTTGGACATCAATGAAATAGGCTTTTCAATCTGATTTAGGGTTTTCACTCATTTTGCCTTCAGCTCCTTGAAGGAATTGATCATATCAGTGTGTTGTGAAACTTTCTGCCCACTCTGATCCTCCTGCTTGATGTGAGGTAAAAGCTTTCAGTTCCCTCCTCCCCACCTCACCCTTGTTATTCACAGACTTTTTTTTATCACTGTGGCTGTGAGCAGGGAACATCAGAAAAAAGGAGCATTTGACAATGCACCACATTTGGGGGTGCAGTTTAACATACTCCATCCTGATTTGATACCTGTAGCGACTGTGTGAGAACAGGTCAAGATCATGTGGGAAGAAGGAAGTCATCAGGCTACAGACTGTCACAATGCTGGGTCCTGATTTGATACCTGTAGCCATTGTGTGAGAACAGGTCAAGATCATGTGGGAAGAAAGAAGTCATCAGGCTACAGATTGTCAAGATGCTGGGAGGCTGCTCCATCTGGATCCTCGGGACAACTGACTGGTGAATGTTCTGTGTGTCCTGGCTCCAAACAGAGTTGTCACTCATTTAGTCACCTTGACTAGATTTTGTGTACACCCTAGTTAAGCTCCTATTTCTTAAGCTAAGTCCTTTTCAAACATCATTTCTTCTGTGATTGCAGAATGTGAGAAAAGATGACTGCTCCAAACAAGTTACTCTAAAATATTATTTTAAAAAGTAAGATTCTGTAGCTGTATGGGAAATGTTAAACATACAACATTTTTCCTGATTTTTCCCCCTCTCTTAATTCATCATTCTCTCCTCACACTGACAATTAAAGTGGTAAAGTGTGATCCGCTTGTACTTTAGTAATTCAGCTCTCCTACATTCCCCACTAACGTTTGTTTCTCAGGGACCACAACCTTCCTCCCTTGTGTCCAGACCCTGTGCTCTAACAATGAGAAGGAAGCAAAGCTGAACTCTGACACCATGATTTTGTAGGATGTGGATCTCTAGAGATGGTCGGTAGTAGAGTGATCATGTTTAAAATCAACTGCAA
This sequence comes from Petromus typicus, assembly GCA_004026965.1. NCBI lineage: Eukaryota > Metazoa > Chordata > Mammalia > Rodentia > Petromuridae > Petromus > Petromus typicus. The sequence goes on along the minus strand of PVIR01001856.1, from coordinate 69,715 downwards.
CAACAAAACACGTTACTCATGGCTTAAACCGTATTCAAACGAAGTTTAAAGTTCAAAGAGGAGGATCAACAGCCAGGGAGGGTTGGCTGGGAGGAGTTAAACCCTATCTAAGGGTCCATCTTTCTCTCTCTAAACAGATCAATATTTCCACAGAACAGTTTCAGCAGAACGCAGAACATCCAAGCCAATCATTTGGCTTTTCATGGTGTCCCCTTGAGATCCAGGCACCCACACTCGAGACTGCTTTGTTACTTTTGTCCTTGACCTTCTAAAGTGTTCTATACTGATGCATTCCTAACCTACTTCATATCACTGATCAAAAATGTCAAGAAAAAAAGAACAAGGTGGATAATCTCCAGCAGCATAAAAATGAAGACAGAGAGGAAGTCGATGTTCACATCAAGCCACATCCAGCCAGAGGTCCTCAGAATGGCCCAACTTCTCCAAGGTAATAGAAGAGAAGGCTAGTAGTATGCCTTCTCATCTCTCCATCTCAGGGTGTCACCATCTCACCACTTGACTGTTGTAGTCCTCGGTGACTGTGCCCTCCGAGGCTCCATCCTCCTTGGGCCATCGGTGCGCCCTGTGCTCCCGCTGCAGCCTTCGCTCCTCCCGCCGCTTCTGGCGGTCCCTCTGGTGCTCCAGCTGCTTGGTGTGGTGGTAGCGCTGCTGGAAGAGATCTTTCGCATACTCATAAAGTTGCACATCCAGGAAGTTCAGCTCCTCGATGCGCTGGCGGGCACCTTCATTGATCTCCACGTTGGAAGCCCGCGTGATGTTGAATTGTGTGAAAGGGGAGATGAACTTGAGGTTGAATGTCCTTTCAAAGAGAAACTGTGTCTTCCGCTGGAATTCAGTGAGCCCAAAGAAAGCCATGTTCTTTAGGTTGTTCTTTGCGCTCTGCAACAGGATGGTGTTTCTCTCACTCTCATTCATGAAAGTCAAGTTGTAGCAGCCCACTAGGCTAAGATCAGCCAGCATGCGCACCTGACGGTTGTTAGCCAGATTGTAGCTGCAGTCCATAAATTCCCGCAAGCTGACCCCAGACCAGTCATCCCCTGGGTAGCAGGTGGGCAGCTCATCGGGGGTGGGGCTTCTTCCATCACATATATGGAGAGAGGTTTTCCAGGTGGCCCCTCGCTGGACGTGTTTCCACTCGCTGAGGTACCGTGACACTGGATCCCGCAACATTGTGATGTAATAGAAATTCCTGGAAGACATAGAGGAAGAGTAGTTGATAACTCTAACACTGAGACTCTGAAACTTTGTGACTTTCACATCAATGTTGAGTTAATGGTTCTTCTGCCAAATGCTCAGTGTAGATCATTTGCCTGGATTTGCACCTATCAGGTATATGTGCACATATTTCCACAAAGACATTAAAGTCATTTTTCAACAAGAAGTTTGCCAGCCTTTTTCTCCTCATTCAAGTGTGAAGAGAGATGGTGTGGAAGGATTGGATCATTCGTTCATTTAGCAATTATTCATTGACAAATTACTAATGCCAACATCTGACATTTAGAGACAATACCGCAATTTTTAAAATTTATTATCCACTTTATACTTTATTTGGCTCTTACAAGTTTTTGTAGTAGTTGAGGTCCTATTAAGAGGGAAACACACAAGGAGGTGAAATTATTTATTCCAGGTCGTGGGACTAAAAATGGCAAGGTTGAAACCTATCTTTTTTCCTTAATCCGTTACTCTGATTATGAGGTAGGTGGGGTCAGGAAAGAATCAGCTATTCACCCAACCATGTCACCAAACAAAAGCCAAAGAAGGGACCTCACAGAGGAACATGCTGGGATAGGCCTCCAAATGGTCTTTATGTTCTAAGATTCCACTTTGCCCTTCCACAAACATCAGTCTGATTCCAATTCACCTTGGTTTAGTCCTTGGTTGAGATACACCTGTCCCAGAAATACAGGATCACCATATCAACTCAAGAGATGCCCTGGGAAAACACAAACAGTCCTAAAATGATTTGTAAAGAATAACAGGTCTTCCCTGAGCCCTGTGCAAGTGAATCAGTGCTACAGAGTTCTGGCTGGTGCTGGGTCTGCCTGGCTACTCTCCAGTGGTACCAAGAGGGCCCATGGTGTTTGACAAGGACAAAACCAGGCCATTTTTGCTTAGTATCTGCTCTTCAAAGAAGCTTTGATACTAAAACATATGCACAGAAATTGATGGCTCAATAGAGAATCTGTTGAAGAATGACTTTTGGTTATCTCTGTATCATGTTCCTATTTGTCAAATATCTCTGTTATCAAGCAGTTATAGGTATTGCTTGCTGGGAGATCATCCATATGTGTTGTCAAGTAGATATCTGTACTCAGAGATAAGTGGGGTTATGTTTGACTCGATAATTAAGTCAAATGATGTTTTAATCCTTGAAAAACTGAAATACAAATCAGAGGGCCTGGGAAGCCACTATGACCACTTCAGCACCACCAACACTAATCTCCACTTCACATTGCAGATGGAGCCCTCACATCTGGTGAAGGTCTCTTGCTGAGGACAGCTCCTGTGTCTCCCACCCCCCAAGTCACCTTGGATAACAATATTTAATTGTCGCTTTAGGAACCATGAAAAGAGAAGTGGAAAATAAAAACTATGTTCCATTCTGGTGTATATGTAATAATAAAGTACTACTGGAGTTAACAGGAAGGTCAATGGAGAAACCAAATAAGGGGGGATGATACTTCCAATTTTACAAGGAAGGGAGCCTCACAGGGCTGACTAAGTACACGAGGACAGCAGAAATTGTTGAAGGCTCATATGCTGTTAAATGGAGTCGTTTTACTCAAGTTTTCTATCTAATCACTCCAATACCATTCTCAAAAAGTATTTTCTGAGATCTAGAGGTAAACTTTTTTTAATGTTGTCTTAAGTTGCATTGATGAAAGTTTTACTTAGAGAAACCTACTGAAACACATTCGTGCCAAATGTTTTCCCACAGGCCAGCACCAAAGACCTATGATGCTGCAAACTTGATAAATGCCATTGTACTAAGGATACGGTCCATTTCAACATCCCTCGGAGGTAAATGCACATTTTTCTGTTTTGCACTTAGTATTGAATGAACCAAGGATTTGAGGAGATGAAATAAGCTACCCAACATTACCTTGGTAATAAATTTGAGACTTGGATTTTATCGGCTTTCTTTCTTCTTCTCTCCTTTCCCTCTCCTTCTCCTTCTCTCTCTTTCTCTTTTTCTTTCTTTCTTTCTCCTCCCCTCTTTCTCTCTCCTATATGATTAAAGGAAAATATCTCTTTTTACAGGAAACACTTAACCTAGCATTTGTTCTACTTGTCCAACCTAAGCTGAATAGAAAGAAGAAGTATATTTCCAGTAAATACAATGGAAATAAAAATAATTAATGGTAAAATGTTTGTTTTTCTTCTTTTTAAAAGGAATTATGAATACAGTATTTAAAACTTCCCTATTTGATTATTTTTAATGTTTGACCTCACCAGTAGATAGGGCAGTCAGCTCGGAAATGAGTTAAGAAAATTCAAAGTCAAATAATAAGGAAGTTATTCCTAAAAGAATGTGACAGTAATAAAGAAAAAAAGGAAACAAAGCTTATGTATATAGGGGGTGGGAGGTTGCACAGTGGGGGGAAAGGGATAAAAATGAGAATCAAGTCATGTCATGGTCTGGTACAAAAATCTCAGTGTTGAATGTGATGATGATGTGTATTCATAATGTACCAATAAAGATCTGAATTTTTAGAAAAAGAATGTATTCAAACTCTAAGGATAGACCAGCTTGAGCTCTGGCTTTTGCCAGTTATCATCTTACATCACTCAACTGTCTTGTCAAGTGACGGAATAACTTTTCTCATTGGAAGATAATGTCCTACGAGATCAGTAGAGGAAGCAGAAAATGGCTGCTGTAGCTCTGGGCTCCACGAGGAAATGCTGGAAATAAAGTTTTTCTTGGAGTTGATGTTATATTATTGGACATTAGATGACATGTGATTACTAATTCCAGCTTAGCCCTATGTCAAGAGGTGTTCACATTTCAATTCTAGCTGCACAGACAGTTTTCTATCACAAAACAATTGGTCAGTAATTATGTATGTAACAGTAATGATGATGGTGACATAAGCTACTGGGTTAAGGACACCAAATAAATCAGGACAGAAGAATTTTAATCATAAAGATCTTTGAATCGAGTCAAATTAAACCACAAGTCAAAAATTCTAACTTCCCTATAACTAGACATAACAGAAATCCTACAAAAGAATTTCAGCCGCAACAAAAGCCATCTAACCAATTTATAAATCTTGATCTCATTTTTTTTACCTCAGTATTTATATGATCTAGAGTTTTAAAATAACCGTAAGAGTTACAGGTCCTTCTAGATGTAAATTTCAAAAATTGGAGACAAAAACATTTAACTAAAAACTGCTGGAATATGAAGGTTTTTGTTTCTCTCGGGAAAATTGGCCATTGATATTTTGATGCCTTTGTTCCTTTGGGAATTTACATTATCTTCAAGCTAAATGAAATAAGATTAGACTTGAAATGGTCTTGGATTCAAATTTAACTTTATATAGGTTAACACTGCCTCATTCAAATCTTAGCAGAATTTCTGGGAAGATAGTCACCAAATTACAGGCTTCTAAATGAACAGAACTGTGTCTATTCTCAAACATCTCCCAATGGGAGATGGCTTATTCCTCAGCTTAGTGCAAATGGAAGATGGTGAAACTTTTAAGAGGTGAGGCTGGCTGGGAACATGTTAGATCATGACTTTAAAGTAGATAAGAGATCTGGGACACTTTCTATCACACTCGTTTTTACTTCCTGGCCACCATGAGATGAATAATGTGATACTTTACTATGAGCCCAAAATAAACAGTGCCAAGTCACCACAGACTGGAACCCGTGAAACTAGGAGCCAAAATAAACATGTCCTGCTTATAAGTTCATCATTTTCATTATTTTCTTATAGTGACAAATATTGTGAAATAGAAAATGCTCAATGTAAAATAAGGTGAAAGGGGACAATGTTGAGATTGTAACAAAAAAGTAAGGAAACAAATTTTATATATATGGGGGGGGTGGTAGGGTGGGTGGGGCTATGGGAAAAATGAGAATTAAGTTGTGTCTTATACTGGTACAAATCCCCATTATGGAGTGCAATCATGATGTGTATATTTAATGTACCAATAAAGATAATAAAAAAAAATGCTGACTGCATACTTCCCCACCCAAAAACAATGGAATCCCATTTTCTTCTGCTTGAGTAATTCCCAATTCAGTTTCTCACAAAAGTACTTAAAGGATTCACTGTGACTGAATTCTGCAGCTTTATTTTTTATGTGTCACTTGTTCAACAGTAAAATGGCATAAGAAAATCTATTTTCAAATGGTAAAATAAAGGACAATCATCTCAAAGGCTGTGGTAGCTCAAATCCACAGACAGTTTCTCTGCTGTAGTGCATTTGCTGTCAGAGCTGACTTCTCTGGCACACAGCAGGCACAGGGCCTAGGGTGCACTGTAGTGCTAGGACTTCGCAAAATCTTTTAATTCCTTCTAAAATCAAGATGAATAAAAATTAACACAGCAAATCTAGCTTGTATCATATTTATCTTTATATCAGCACAGTCACATAATATGATATTGAATTTTTTCTGGGTAAGCACCCTCATAAATAAAGGTACCTAAAGCCCTAACAAAGTTTAAAAAAATTCTACCCTAGGTTTAACTATTAATAGCACCTTTTTTCCCCTTTCCAAATTATCTTAGATTTAATTTTAAAGATATGTAGAGATCCTGAGCATGAGGAAGAATGGGAAGTGGGAAGAGGTGGCAAGACAGAAAGATAGCTCCAACCTAAAGTGAAATGCAGAAATACAAAAATATTCATTGAACTCTGTTTCTTCTAATTTGATCTCTTCAGACAAATTATCACTTGTTTTCATGTTTATCCTGATAGTTAATCTAAACACTTACCAGATTTTGGAAAGATAAATGAGTAAAGGAATGTACCTCATTTCATCAGTTCATTCATTTATTCATAACTCTCTAAACACTAATTGATTCTCCTCCATTTACTAAGCACTGAAGTTAGTCATGGGGGACACAGATATTTTAATGTCACGTTTTTCTCAAAGACACCTTGGGCACCCAAGGATTTTGATAAAGTAAAAGAAACACTAATTACTAACTTAAGGAAAAGTTCTGCCACTGTCCTCGGACCAGAACAATCCTTAAAACAGATAACATTAGTTTCCATGGTGACAGCATCCTGTGCACAGATTTTTCATTTACCACCTACTTCATCAAAAGCTTGGGTGAATTCATTTAAGGAAGTCTAACTCTAAAGTAATTTAAGCTCCTTAGTAATTACGCTGTGGTCACAGGGTAAGAATGGGAAATACTTGGGTAGCGAGAGAGATGAGGGAACTAGGTGCTGTTGTTAGTCCAATAATTATTTTTAAGTGAGCATTATCACATGGGCTCTCATAAAGCTCAAAGCCACAGGACATCACTTTTCTGTGGCTGGTTTGAAGTCACTTTCAGTGTGTCGCTCCACTGTAAGGCAATCACATGAAAAGATTCAAGACACAGCACAGGGTGCTGCTGCCTTCTCTCACTCCGCAAGTCTTTGCCTCTTCCTTTGCTCACGTGTATCCAGCTCATCTTCCCTGGCTCAGCTCACGGTTTGGACCCATGTCCTCAGGCTTCTTAGTCTCTAGGATTTCGTCCATCATGCATTCATTGCACTTTTGATTTTTAGTTAAAAGTCTCAGTCACATTGAAGAAGTCAAGATCCTTTCGGATAACTATACCTGGGACCTTGTATCTCATGGTGCCTAACATGAAGTCTCACTCCAGCAGATGTATGATAAGTGATTGTTGATAAAAGAAAATGATTTCATGAAAGGCATACATTTTAATAACTAAGGTGAATTGCTTTGATAGGTATGCCTTCCTTTTTGCTAATAAAAATAATCTGAGGTTCTTTTTAATTCTCCATCTGTGTGCACAGACTAAAAATGATAGAAACTCTCCTAAGGTGATCTATTATTTGCTTGTGATGATTGGTGCTATGTAGAGAGAGATATTCAACACATATTTGGTAAAAAGTCAAATATTTCTCATATGCAGGATAATTAGCAACAGTTTATCATTTACTTGTTTTTTTTTTTTTTTCTTTCAGTGTTTGGACTGAACTCAGGGCCCTTACACTGATCTCTGTACGTATAAGCATCAGCCTGTAGTTTGACTAGGCCAGGAGGTTTGGGTTTGTATTTCACTAAATGTTTGCTCCAGACACGAGCAAGTGGTGGAAGGCATACACTAGTGCAAGATATTGAGACTAAATTGTCCTGGGCTGAAATACAATTGTGAATCACTACAATAGGTTAAAGCATTGATTTAGGAAGAGTCATTTAGCTCTACATTAAAGGTAAACTAAAGCAGGAAAACTAAGAGGTATTCTGCATGGTAAGAGACCAGTAGGGGAAAGCCAAGAGCTGCAGGTATAGATAAGAAATCAAAAATAGACTCAAGAAATATTTACATCCATCTGTCACGCTTCCTCCCTTTCTTTATTATCAGTGTTCTCTAAGTTACTTCTCCTCCTTATTCTCTATTGTCTAATCTTCTTCTTTGAATATTGCAACAGACAGAGTCAAAACTAGCACTCTCATCAGCATGATGGGGAACGGAATATAAAACACTAGAACTGCTTCACCCTTGGTGACAACAACATTCACTCATCCATTCCACTTGAAGACAAGTGAAACAATTTGCAAAATGCTAGGCTCTCAGGAGATCAGTGTGTACGTTCCTTCCACCACTAGCTTAACTCATATAAAAGCAAGCTACAAAATTAGTATCTGTGCACTCTGCAGCTTTATATTTTCATGAAAACCATCCCAAGAAAGAGCTATTGCACCCAGTGATCTCCTATGCTCTCAGTAAAAGGGATTTCTTCCTCAATATCCACCTCAAAGCTTGAACTACCTTGCTTTATGACCTTTATCACAGTGGGCCAGTGAATGGCTTCTCATTTTAGCAAGCTTCATCAACCCTGAGTGAGAGAAACTTGCCTTAGCTTTCCTCCCTATAACATACACCACATGACTTTCTGGGTCACCTGGCGGCCAGGGTTTGCGGAATGAGTGGAAACATAGACTTTTATCGCCACTGTTTCAGAGACTCCTAAGTCTTTAGAAATGTATGGGAAATAATAAATTTCTTCCAATTCCTCTTGCCCTACAGATTTTGAAAGGAGTTTTGCTTGAGCAACTGAGTTTATCACAGCTCAGTATTTCACAAAGAACACCATGAGTCACTGGAAAGGGGTGGACATCGGGGTGGCTGAAGGTGATAACTCATAATGGAGGACACAGAGGTGATGGCTCCAGCTTCCCTTCTAGTTGCTGTGTGCATTTTGAGCAAGAAAACTTAGCTCCCTTGGTCCTGCTGTACTGTGTACCAGAGTATTTCTGCAAATGCTCAGAATGGAATTAATTTCTTGACTCTCTTAAGGGCTCATTATGCGCTGCCTGTTCTTCATCATCTCAGTAGAGTATTATCAGCACTGTACTGTATCTGATGGGGGACTTGCGGCAGTGAGCATCGTGCAATCAGGCTGGCCTTTGACACAGTGATGAAAGGCCTTTTCTTCAAGTCTTGAAAACAAATTAAGGAATCTAAGAATGATGTTCTAAGCAAATGGGAAATTGCAAAGAATGACTGTTAAGTGTCATAACAAAAGAACTTTAGGAGGCCCACAATGGTGTGTGTCAGGGTGACTGGTTCCAAGGATGTCCAATATTGTGGAGAGAAAATGGAGAGACATGTGCTGTTATCTCACCATGTACAGACACCCAAGTGGGGCACTGCAGAGCACACCATGCTGCAGTTACCTCCCCCCCTCACCTGGGCGTGATCTAGAAAGTACCCACACCTGAATCCTGAGGCATTCTCATATCCCTCCTGCCCACAGGTGAGAGGCAAGAGGAAGGCCGAGTTCCCTTCGGGAAGGTAAGCTCAGTGTCCTTTCCCTGTCTGGTGAACTTGATAACTTTAAAGCATCAATAATCTACATTTGTCTGGTTCTTTCATTCTTTGTTTGTTTGTTTGTTTCTTTCTTTCTTTCTTACAATTGCTAGTTTATCCATCAATGAGAAATGAAATATATTATCATTGTGGAAAAAATATGGGACACTCAGAATCTTAAAAAATGATGAAAGTTAAAATTACCTGTGATCATTTCATTCAGATAAACCAGGTATGGATAGAGATGTATATTTCTTTCTTATACAGATTTGAAAATATGGTGTACATTCTATATCTAACTTGTGTTTTTCATTTTAAATACAAGATGAATATTTTTCCATTTAGTTGCTATCCTTCCATGTACAATGGTCTTCCATGAGAGCTTATTATTCCAGTCATGTATCATAATTTATATGACTAAACCCCCAGTTTTGCATAATCAAGCACATTCTGTTGAGGATATTATTATAAACAATAATGTGATGAACACCTTAAGTCATAAATATTTGTGGAAAGAATAAGTTCCCGGAGTAGAAATCCTGACTCAAAAGAACTGTTGCCATTTCACTGTCAAAACTAAGTATGGTTCCCACCAATGAACCTTCCACAGAGAGGGTGCGATGAACATTCTACGAAGCTTGATAGCCTGGATACCAGGGAACATGGCCGCCTGATGCCAAGAGTTAGGAGACCTCCTCTGAGCCCTCCTGGCTAGAGCAACAGAATTCTCTGCTGAAAATATGAGCCTATGAGAGAGATGCTCCAGGATAGTCAGGTTGGGCTTAAAGACAGGACGGTAGGAAAACATTTGTCTTTTTTTTTACATCATGAGAAGCTAGAATATCAAATTAGAGACTAAATATTTGTGAGATCCAATCCCGCTCTTCAGAACTGCAGCTACATTAAACTGACACCTGGAGGGCGGGTGGTTCGTTGGCCGCTTATATTCAATGACAGCACTCTAAGAAATGTCTCCCCGAGACACAGTTTTTCTGCAACACTTAGGTGTCGGCCAACTGTAATTAAAGGAAGCTGCACATGATACTAAGCCAAACAAACAGAAGCAGGAAACAGAAGGCTTCTGGATGACACAGGTCATTTCTCTGTGATGATCAGTCAACCCCCTGCTTCCCCTGAGGAGAAGGAGGAGGAGGAGGAAGCTGAATTTATCAGTAAGATGAAATTTTAAATCTTGTCACGTTTCTGCCTTCTGTTGCGATGATTTTCAGGTGGTTGTCGCATTTGCGTTCACTTTCCCCCAAGGGGCTGTGTAGCATGAATGAACTGCAGGAAATGCATGTTCCGAGGGCGTGTCCTCACTGTCCAGCTGAGGACAGTTGCTCCAGGTACAAGTCTGAGATGCGCCTGCGCATGCGGGTCCTGCTCTCTTACGTTATTCAGGCACTACAGTGATTCTTTGGTTCAGAGGCGCCCTGCTTTGTGCTGTATCGCTGGGATTTGGACGCCAAGACCACTCAAGGCTCTAAGCAAAGCTGTGGTTTACGCATGCGGGATCCACCTGGAGCCCGGAGCGGCCTTGAGTGAGATAAGACCTCCATTCAGCCTCTCCGGCTCTAATCCCAGCCAGGCGAAGCAGAACAGCAGATCGTACACTCAGATTGTGTTATCAGCTGCTCCTGTTCAGCTCTACTCCCTCTTAGCTAATTTCCCAGGCTCTGCTTTGGGGGAATGTGAGAATTACACGCGGTAGCAACCATGAAGTGTCTCCACTTCGACGGTTTAGCCTTGGCCAATTTGGAAAGAAAACGAAGTAAATTGGGATATTTAAGAGCAAAGCACATGTTCCAATATTTAGGTCTACATTTGACAGCTTTGATGCAGATTTTTCTAAAACATCACAGGGATTTTTAAAAAAAATGTCTCTGTCTGGATTTCACTATATTCTCATACAACAAGAGTCTTGTATTTTAGGGTTTTCCTCGCAGGACTGGGTGATTATTTTCACATGTGAAAGGAAATTCTTGAAATAGCCCAACTCGATTCCATCCCTCAAAAAAAGAGAACCTTAGAATTCACCTCCTTTACAGTATCTAAAGAGAAAGTTAACAGAAGACATGGAAGGATTTGTGTGAAATGGAAAATGATAATAATAATAATGGCTAACATTTATTTAGTGCATACTATGTTCAAATACAGGCCAAAATGCTGTTCTTACATTGACCAATGAAGTCACCAAAATAATCCTCTGAGTTATGTAAGCTTTTAGATGCTTTCTATGATTTCACAAAGTCAGAATGATTTCAACAGTTTATTTCATCACCTTTTGAAAGTTATGCTCTCTTAGAGAAGTAGTTTGTAACTTACTGGTGCAGTGGGCCAGGCTTAGTTGAATACAAAGCTCTCTAGATAAAATGAGCATCTTAGGGTGAAGATTTATGTCTTCCTGTGAGTCACCGGCAGAGGATGAAGAGGGGCGGCCCACTGCAAAGACAGGGTGGACAAAAGGTAGGAGAGAGGCTGCTATCTAAACTCGGCATGAAAAAGTGTGTCTACGTGGGGTCTTCTAGATACTTACAGTGTGGGAGAAGCCATAGAAATGACTTTCCTGAAACCAGCATATCCACCAAATTGCATAAGTTGATGTTGGATGAAAGAGTTTTAGATGATTCTACTTTGTTGTCTATTGATGCAGCTGCATTAGTTTTTTGGTTTTTTTTTTTTTTTTTTTTTTTTTAACATTCTCAATGAATCCAGAAGCCAAAAGTTATAGTAATCTCAGAACAATAAAGAGTGGTTGGAAACAGCTATGCAGGAGAATTTAGATAAAGCCCAAGCTCATTCTATGCCGCAAGTCTTTTCTTGGCCTTATGTAAGTCAATCTTTTTAGCATAAAATGCTACAAAGGCTGAAAGAGCCTCATTGGATCGTGAAGTTGGTTTTGGGAGGAGAAAATTCAAGGAAAGCAAAACTCAAACTACCCACTTGGACAGAGAATAGTGTTTAATTTTATGCATGTCGGATACTTGAGATGCAGTAAAAACACGTTTTCAGAGTGGAATGACCTGGACTCTGGTGTCACCTGGTTGGCTAACGTGTCCTCTGGGGGCCACAGTTTCCCTGTCTTATTTATTTATCAGTGTTCACATGCTCACTTCACAGTGTTATGGCAAATACTGCATCAGATCAATCTAAAGGCCCAGCAGTCACTGACAGCCAGCAGATCTTTAATCCATGTACAGTTTCACACTTAACATTCTCCCTTTCCTCATGAATATCAGAGAGTCAAAAACATCCCAAACATGATGAAACTGTAAATATTAAAGAAGCAACAAGCAAAACAGCAAAAAAGCCCATAGTGCTTTTATTTGTATGTATTTTTTATAGTTTTTAAAAATACTTTCCTCATCCATTATTTCATTTCATCCTCACTACATGATTATGTCAGAACTGGCAGAGGAAGTCTTCTTACTCTAGTTTTACAGATGAAAAAACTGAAGCTCAGAGACATAAAAGGGTTTTCCCAAGAGCATCAAGTGAGGAGGAGAGAAGCCCTGGCTCCTTTTCCTTCGTCAGCTCCTCAACTTATTTAGTTTCACTGTGAGAGAAATTTATCTACCGATAATTCAGGCCACCCTCCAAAGTTACTAGAACCTGATGGACTCATGACAAAGTTTGACCTCTGAGTGCAACCTACGTGAGTTATCTGCAACTATTTTGCCCTAACCTAGTTCATAGTTTGAAAGAACACATAACATTAATATCTTGTTTGGAGTTTTGTTTTCCTTTGAAACCAAATGTCAAAGAAGTCCCAGAAGAATAATCCAGAAATGCCAGAATATGGGTGTGCTTTCTTGAATTTTAAAAATTGGATAAATCAGTTTGAAGTAGTCACCTTTTATTTCTACATAGGTGGTATATGAATTCCCATATAGAGATACATGTAATGTCTGGTGGTCGCATTTTCCCATGAAGCCAATGTCCCTGATGGTCACTGATTAGGGCTCAGAATGGTGCTGTTCAATGCTATCATTTAGCTTTTATTTGTTAGTCACAGTACTTCAATGAGAAGAAACTTCCCATCCTTGAGTCTTTGGGACCCTGAGGCATAAAGCACAGAGGAAAGGCAGACACATGCGTGATTCACTTGATTTCCTGATTTTCATAGTAATACTTCACTTTCTTAGGATACTCTGAAGGTGCCTTTGTTGTTAATGTTTGTTTGTTCATTTTCATATAACCACAGACTCATGAATCTATATCTATTTAGCAAGTTTTGATATATTCCAATCCTTATCTTTATTGTTGTTAAAAATATTGAAACTTTGCCAGTGGGAGTTTATTTAAGGTGCATTCTGAGTCTAACTAATCTCACCCTGTAGCCTTATCTGCATATTATTAGAAAAATCCAGCATATGGAAAAACTTCATAGCAAGAAAGTCCAAGAAGGACGGACTTCGCTGTGTTGTCTTATTCAGCCACTGTTCACTGCACACCGTAGTCTCCTCCCACCTCCCCATACAGTAGTACAACTTCTGAGTGTGCTTTTACACCTGGGGATGGGTTGCAAATAGAACAGACACCATCTTCAACTTTTATATATTTTCTTTAGGTCCAAACATTGGAGCTTTCTTTTTTCTTTCTTTTTATTTCTAGCTGCCATCCGTGACACTTGCCTGTGTAATTGTAATGATCAAATGCCAGCATCATTCCACAAACTAATCTAGGAGGAACCAAGTAATGCTGAAGTAAGATGGAGCCCTAATCAGGCTCTCTCCAAAATTCACTAATCACCATAATCGGTATGAGTTCCTTCCAAAAGCCACCCTGCCTACCACATGGATATTTAGTGGCATCTTTCAGCTGCAGTGTGCATTGAAGCAATACTATAATTCTGTGTAATTAATAAAGAAATGTGATAAATCATGTGTGTGCGTGTGTGCATGTGTGTGTGTGTGTGCACAGAACAATTTAAATCTCCCAGCAAAAATCAATTTGTTCTGTCTAAATGTTGCCGTGGGTGCTCCCTTCATCAATTCAATGTGAAGCACAGTGACCTTAAGTTACAAATATTTTTTCTTCAGGCATGATTGAAACATCAGAGAGGTAATAGCTTTCAACATCTACTCCTTAAAGACTTTAAAACATTCAAATGAGGACACTGATTTCCTCACTCTCCTCTGATATATGTTAATCTGTGAAAATAATCTTTAAGACTTTCAAGATAAATGCAGCTTGGGGCTACCAGAGGTGACTTTTACGGGCTGTAATCAATACATGGATTAAAAGTAAAGGGGCTCCCCTCAAGAAGCAGAATGATGTAATGTAACTTCTTTCCTCTGTGACTCTCCCTAGAAATACCATTCTGCACTGATGGTTTCTTTTGATAATAATCAGAAAGAAGTCAGTGGTTGTTTTGAAACTGACACCTGCTCTCATTTTTGCATCCTCCACTGCAATGATGTGTGTGATGTTGCTGGCCACTTAAGCTGAAACCAATTGCAAAGCCATAAAATAAGCAAAAACATATAACCAAAAAGAGAGAAGGCAAAATAATCTCAATGATACAACAACAAAACACCTGCAAGCTTCTAGTCAGTTTTCAGTGTTGACAGACTACAGCCACAAGGGGGCTCTCATATCTTCCCAAACACAAGGTGAGTACTGAGTGTTGTTTTTCTAGTAATTAATTTCCACAAATCAATATTATCTATTAATGTATATTATACAGACAAGCAACAGACTTCTGATGCTTTACATTCAAGTTAAAGAGAGTATTTTGGGTAAAAATTCAAGAGGCCCACAGTGATTTTAAGTTAAAACCAAAATTAGTTGCACCTGTGATTTCCCGTGTCTGCTCTAGTGTAAAAAAATCCCAACACTGCAGATTTCATCAAAGGTTAGAACTGAATTTTTAGCACTGTGTATATAATGGAATACATTGACCTCTGATGGATTTTAAAGGCTATGTGCCTCTTCTGCCGCAGCATGTACCCCAAACAACCATAGAGGGTGACATAGCACTTAAAAGGCATGACTCTTTCTGGGGCAGTGGGGATTTTTTAGAGCCACTAGTTCTACAGGCATTCAGCTCCTACAGAGAGCTTGATGGTGTTGATGGTGCTGATGGTGTTTACAGTCTGCACCATAAAAGACACTTCCAAGCAAGATGGTGTTTTAATTTCCTGTTTTAGTCAGAAAGACAGGCAGAGTGTAATGTTGCACTTGGCAGAAGTGGAGCAAATAAAGACAGGCTGGACATGCAGCTCTGGCAGGTGAGAGGCCCACTCATCACCACCACACAGAGAAAATCTAGGAACATTCTTCCTGAGTCATTATGATACCAGAATCACTTCAGCTTCAAACTCAGAAAGTTCATCTTAGCTCTGACCTCAAATGGCTTTGAGTGACTTCCTGTTCTCTGATCCTGTGTAATGGAATACAATCTCAAAGAAAGGTGAGCAGGGCTCACATGCTACTGAGGCCATGAAGTGAAAGTTCTTCCGTGGTGTCTGGGGACCTGATCTTTCTTCTCTGGGCAGGTTGCTATCCTGTAACCAAATTACACCCAGAAGGATTGTGGAGCTGGGAAAATGCAACTGTCCCTGGTGGACAAGGTCTCTGAAAATTATGCTCTCACACTGAGTTGCTCCTTTAAATGAGGAATTATTATGTACAGTAATCCTTGACTCAAGAAATCCTCCTCATGTCCTTATGAGGTCTGTTCAGAAATAAAGTGACGGCTGATACTCAGTGCCACCCAGCAAAGAAAGAGAGTTAACAAAAACATTGGTGTGCCCTCATCTACTTCATTTGCCAGATCTTATACCACGTAACTCTTGGCTCTTGCCCCAGATTAACATGTCAATGAAAGGTAAATATTTGGAATCAATTTTAGGACCTCAAAGCAGCCATGACAGTTCAACTAAAGACCTTTCAGAAGAGTATTTCCAGATCTGCTTCTGAGAGTAGCAAAAGCAGTGGAGTACAAGTGTTCAAAGACAGGGGGCGTGTTTGGAAGGGGAATGATGGCGATGTGTCTCTAAGTGTAACATATGTTTTAAATATTTGAATGTTCATGAAGTCTTTCCCTAAGCCAATAGCACAGGAATTGGCTGAAGAAATCAACAAATGGGACCTCATTCTTTTAAAAAGCTTCTGCACAGCAAAGGAAACCACCAACAGTGCAAAAAGGCAACCAACAATGTGGGAAAAAAATCTTTACCAGCTGTTCCTCAGAAAAAGGGCCACTATCTAGAATATATAAGAGCTCAAAAAAATCAGCCCACCCAAATTTAATGACCCAATTCAAAAATGGGCATCTGAAATGAACGGATATTTTTCAGAGGAAGAAGTAAAAGCAGCTAAGAAGCATATGAAGAAATGCTCAACATCATTAGTCATTCGAGAGATGCAGATGAAAACAACATTGAGATTTCATCTCACTCCACATAGAATGGCTGCCATTTCAGATTCAGCCAACAGCAAATGTTGGCGAGGCTGCGGAGAAGAAGGAACCCTCCTCCACCGTTGGTGGGACTGTAGACTCGTACAACCCCTGTAGAGATCAGTTTGGAGATTCCTCAAAAAGCTAGGATTGGAGGTACCATTTGATCCGGCCATCACCCTGCTAGGTATATACAAAAAACAATTAAAAGACTCATATCACAGTGACATATGTGCACCCATGTTTAAAGCAGCGCAATTTGTGATTGCTACATCTTTGGAACAACCCAAGTGTCCATCCACTGGAGACTGGATAAAAAAGCTGTGGTTCTTCTATAGAATGGAGTATTACTCTGCCATAAAAAATGATGAGTTTGAATCATTTCTACTTAAATGGACATATCTTGAGGATATCCTCATAAGTGAAATAAATAGGGCACAGATAGGTACATATCGCATCTTTTCTCTGGTATGAGAAAATAAAGATGTAAATGAGTCCTAGAATTGTATGTTATATATTATGAAATAGAAAATACTCAAAGTAAAAGAGGGTGAAGGGGGAAAAATAATGAGATTATAACAGAAAAGAAAGGAAACAAATTTTATGTATATGGGGGGGTGGTAGGGTGGGTAGGGCTATGGGAAAAAATGAGAATTAAGTTGTGTCTTATACTGGTACAAATCCCCCTTATGGAGTGCAATCATGATATGTATATGTAATGTACCAATAAAGATATTTTAAAAAAATTGAATGTTGACTGTATTTTCTGATCACACTTCTTATTTCTCTTCTTAAATCCCTGAATTTAACCCTCTAATATGGCTTCCTTGTTAGGTTTTCACAGTCGCGACCTGAAGAATGAATCTAATCTAGAGTTTATGTACACAGACCAGCACTTTCACCTCAGCTCTGACCCATTCTGTACCTCCAGAAAGGCAGCTAAGATGGAGACAGACCTTTGGAGAGGGACAAGCACGAGGCATATAGAAACATCCAGAGATTAATAACATGAGGGATTTTACTTTTGGACAAAGCATGTCTAGTCAAAGCAAACTATATTTTTTGAAATACATTTTGATCTTAAATAACTGAATCTAACATTGATTTCCCATTGAGAGGTGGTACAGGTTAAGTTCACCCTGCAAGGATGTTGAAGTTCCACCTGAGAGGACCTGTGAATATAACTTCAGACAGATATAAAAACCTTTGTAGATTATCAAGTTAAGATGAGGCCCTTTGAGTGGCCTTAATGGATTATGACTACTGTCTATTAAAAAGGGCATACAAAGTTATGTATCTTTGGATGTACAGAAAGAGATGCATGGAGCAGATCCTCCTTGTGGCCCTCAAAGGAACCAACCTCACTGTGACATTGACTTTGCTTTTCTGAAGTCCAGAACTATGAAAGAATACATTTCTGTTGTTTAGCACATTTTATTTTATTTTATTTTTTTGAGACAGGGTCTCACTTTGTGGTTCAGTCTGGTCCTGAGCTCAGCCTCAAACTCACATCACAGCAATCCTCCTGCATCTGCCTCCCGAGTGCTGGGATTACAGGCGTGAGCCACCATGCCCGGCACTGTGGTATGTGGTACTGGTTGCTGCTGGGGTGAGTCTCCACACCCAGTATTGTATGTGGTTACCGGGGATTGAACCTGGGCCTTTGTGCTTGCAAAACAGGTGCTGGAACCACTGAGCTAAATCCCCAGCCCTGTTTAGCACATTTTTGACAAGGCTGTCACTAGTATATCTCACAGCTAGATGGCTTGAACTACTGGCAGTACATACATGATCGCCTCATGCCTGAGCACACCACTAGTGATACGAGCCACCTCACAGAACAGTAATGCATGAACTACTGGTGGTTCAACCCAACCAGAACTATTAAGTCATTCAGTTGTTGGTACTTTTATAATAATAGCCTTAGAAAACAAGTACCAAGAGGATATTTTTTTGGACAAAATAGATGAACATAGTAGCCAAGAAAATACAGCTTAGCTACTGTACCAGTAAACATAGTCCTCCATTATAATATAAATGAATTGATAAAAATTTTTACATATTTGAGGGAAAAGGAATAAATAGGAAAACTATGGAAGAAATAAGTTACTTTAAGAAACCAAGGAGAGCCTTTAAATATTCTGACTATCACAAATGATTATTGTTATCTGTTAAGCACGAACAATAGAATAGGAGAAAAAGCCAGAGGGAGATCTTAAAATTAATGTATACAAAATATGTGTCTATATATAAAAGTCAATATATAAGATGAATAATATGGTTCTGGCAGCCTGATATTTTTAAAGGAGAGTGAAACTATGTGTAAAACTGAGAAATTAATTAAAGAGACAAAGACTTGGGTTCTATAGAATCAATACCCATTTAGAAAAAAAATTCTAATTGTGAAAAAAAACAAGAAATCAGAAAGGAAGAAATTATAAACATCAAGACAGAAGATGCCTGCCTAACCTGAGAAAAAAAGCGTTCAGACTGAAAAGGCCTGTGGAATTGCAGGGAGGTAAATGAAACTTGATAACTCAAAGATCCAAAAGTTTCCCAAAACAAGGGACCTAAAGAGATTGGCCACATGGCATAAAAATCAGACTGCCAGCGATTTATACCTCAGAGTTCTGAAGCCTAGGAACAGTATCTTAGCAGCTCCAAACTCTTGAAAGAAAATGATTTTAAACATTAGATTTTGTACCAGGCATAAATGATTGATCAAACAAAAAATAAAAATTGTTGTTATGATCAGAAAGTTTATCTTCTCTGTACTTTCTGAGGAAAAAGAAAATTTTGTTTGAAAAGGTTCCCTACCTAAATAAAATGAAATCCTTGAAAAATGAGGTATCTAACAGCTCCCAAGTAACCTAACCTTCCAGGGAAAGTTTTAAAATAACATCGTGGATAGCCTTAAAATAAAAATAGGTAGGTGGGCCAGTGAGTACCTGTGAGTATAACTTCAGACAGATAAGCAGTGTGGCAGGTGTTGTGCAGTGAACCCTGGGAAGAAGGTACCATTAAATAGCACTGCAGCCTAGAGCTCTTCTGCAACTCGGGAAAGACCAGAAGGCCATGGAATCTCCATTTTCTTGTGGACCAGACTACATAAGCATGGCAGATGATGCACAGAAAGACCCAGGAAAAGGGCCCTAGTCACATTAAACAGTGCTCAAGCCTGGAGCTGTCCTCCAACTGGGATGAGACCAGAAGGCCACAGAATTTCCATTTCCTTGTGGGTCAGACTGGACACGACTGTTGCAGGCGAAAGAGACTCCAGAGACACCACCTTCTTGTCTGTGGACACTGAATAAGCTCAGCAGTGATGCTGGAACCTAGACAGAGGCCCGCAGTTCATTCTTTTTCCTAGTATGCCATATCAAAAAATATTCACTGGAAAAATGAGGGAATTTTGTTAATGACAGCCATTGGTAAGTTGGTGGAGTCAGTTCTACCTGCAAGATCTTGGACTTTGGCAGAATTCAAACCTGTTCATTGAGCTCAACTCAGGAATTAGACTCATAACTTAGACAAAGGATGATGGCTGTCTCCCTGTGACTAATCACTTTGATCTGCATGCTACTGCCCAGACTATTTAGAGGAGACAACAGATCCATACTGTGAAGGCCCATTTTGGTAGTGCTTCTAGCTTTGTTTTTGTTGTTGCTGTTATTGTTCTTTTTCTTATCTAATTTCCCTTCTTCATTTCTCGACTCTGCTGTTACTGAATCTGTCTAATTTCAGCCTTTTTCTTCTCTCAACTGCTCTTATTTTTACAGAACAGGGAAAACAGTCTCCTATTTGCCTGCTGCTGTTAGGTACCCCTACTTTCCTCTTTTTCTTCCATCCTCACCTGTCCTCCAGGCAAAATCAGTACCTAGAAGTTAATATGTTTCAGTCTTCCCTAATTTATCCTCTTTCTGTGTTATTATAGGAGGGTAAACAAAGTTTCTAGTGGTGATGCTGTTCTTAGCTGGATCCATTTTAAATTTGTCCCTTTTGTCTCTTTTGCTCTCTAGCATCTATAAGGTTCCCAAGGTCTATGTGATCTCTATAGATAATCTAGACCTATTTCTAATCTCTCCCTCTTCTTCTACCTATCTACCTCCCTAACCCAAGTGTTCTTTTACTCCCAAAAGGTAGTGTTGCTATATTAAGGACCCGTATGTTGTAAACACATTTCTGGTTACTTCTAAATTTTGTCATATAGTCATAGATGTAACTCATGATGTTAAAGGTATCAGAATAGTAATTTCCACAGCTTACCATTTCCTATGTTGTGTTTGATACAGTTGATGATAACAATTATATTATTTCAACAAAGATAGTGTGACTTTCTGTTCAAATACCTCGTATGGTATACCAGAACTATACTTGAGGGTTATTGGAGATCCAAGGAGGACAACCCAAGAAATGGCCATCTCCTAAGGAAGATATTAGGAATAAAGAGACTTGCAACAAACATTGCCCAGACAGCAGACAACAAATAAACCAATAACATCAACAACAACAAAGGAATAGAAATGAGAAAAAAATTCAAAGACCCAGATATAAAGATCATCACCACATGGGAACCCAGGGAAAAGGGAAATAAAGCAAACTGAAGCTCAATTACCAGGACTCTCTGATTAATAGTAGTAAGAAAGAGATCAGAAACATGCTAGGATCTCAGGTTACAAAAGCAATGGTACCTGTTAAACAGCTTCAGAGTTCTAGGTGATTAAAAACTCCAATAAAAGTTTGCAAAATAGGATGAACAAATGTGAGGACTGAATTACAGATCTAGAAAGTAGGAGTGCCCCCAATGAACAGGAAAGGAATAAATAATGGAGAATGGCAAGGGACTATGAGAAATCAATCCAACAGCTCCTAGGCAATACAAATAAGAACAATATAAGACTGATTGGAGTCACTGAGGAAGCAGGATCAATGCAAAAGACTAAAAAACCTATTCACAGATATAATGGCAGAAAACTTCACAGGAAAAGGAAAAGAACTGGACATACAGGTAAGTGAGGGACACTGGACTCCAAGTGGTTGTGACAAAAAAAAATCTACACCTATGCATATAAATATAAAGTTTCCAGATATTCAACAAAAGAACAAAATACTGAAAATAGAGAAAAGAAAAAAACCACATACAAAGGGTAGCCTATCAGGATCATAGCAGACTTCAACCCAAACACTCAGTGCAAGGGGAGCCTGTAGTGAAGTGTTTCTAGCCTTGAAGAAAACAACCTCTAGTCAAATCAATGTATCCTGGAAAACTATTTTTCAAAATCAACAAAGAAATAAGATACTTCCATGAAAAAGAATACCTGAGAACCTTAACAAATTCGAAACTCGCACTCCAAAAATTTCTAAAGAAAATCTTGCAAAAAAACAATGAAAGTCAAAAAACCATAAGAATCAACAGAGTGAACTCATTGGTCAAGGCAAGAAGCTGAATGGAAAGGGGGCAAACACAAAACATAAAAGATCTATGAAGAGGAAAACATCATGACAGGGCTAAATCAATTCATATCAGTCACAGCATTAAGGTCAGTGATCTCAATGAGTCAATTAAAAGACACAAACTGGCAGAATGGATTAAGAAGCAAAATATGACAATATGTTTTATACAAGAAGCACACCTAATTCAAAAAGAAATCCATAGAGTGAAAGAAATAGCATGGAAAACCATTCTCCATGCTACAAGAAGCTACAGAAAAGCAGGAGTGACCATCCTATTTGTAGACAAAATAGATTTCAAACCAAAGCTGATTAAAAGAGACAAAGAAGAACACTACACCCTTGTATATGGAACAATCCAAGTGACAGAGATGATATTCATACATATTTATGTACCAAATTCTATATAAAACAAAATTATATAAAACAAAATTAATGACCATGAAAATCCAGATAAGCACTAACACAAGATTAGTGGGGGACTTCAATACTCCACTGTCATAAATAGGAGACTAACATAAATAGACAGATCGACTGGACAAAAAAAAAATCAATAGTGAAATAGTTGAACTGAACTGAACATTTCAAAAAATGGACTTAATAGATGCCTACAGAGTATTTCACCCCACAAATTCAAAGTATACATTTTTCTCTGCTGCTTATAGGTCATTCTTCAAAATAGATCCCATATTAGTTCATAGGACATGTTTAAGTAAATTCAAAGGAATTGAAGTTATCCCCTTTATACTGTCAGACCAAAGCACCTTGAAATTGGAGTGCAATAGCAAAAGAAATTTCAAGAATCTCACAAACACATGGAAACTGACCAACACTCTCCTAAGCAACCAATGGATCTCAGAAGAAAGTAAACAGTTTTTACAATTAAATGATAAATCCCAATACAACATATAGGAACTTATAGGACACAGTGAAAGCAGTTCTATGAGGGAAATTTATAACAGTGAACACATATAGCAGGAAAACAGAGCAAGATCAAATAATTTAATGCTGAACCCCAAGGTACTAGAAAAAGAACAGCAAGACAAACCCAAAGCTCACTAGGGAGGAAATTTTAAGGGTCAGAGCAGAAATTAAAAGGAGACTAACAGAATAATACAAAACAATCCGTGTATTGAAGAGTTGGTCCTTTGAAAGGATAAACAAAATTAACAAACCTTTAGCTAACCTTATAAAACAATGGAAGGAAAAGATTCAAATCCATGCTATTAGAAATTAAAAGGGGGAAATCACCACAGATCAAGCAGAAGTCCTGAGAATAATAAACAACTACTTTGAAACTTTGTACTCAAATAAGAATGGAAAACACAGAAGAAATGGATAGATTTCTAGACACATATGAACTTTGAAAGCTGAACAAAGAAGATAAAAATGTTAAATACCTCACTATCAATCTATAAAATTGAAAATTTAATAAAAAAAACTCTATCAATAAAGTCCTGGTTGATGGCTTTACTGTTGATTTCTACAAAACTTTTAAAGAAGAGTTAATGCCACTATTTCTCAAGTTCTTTAATGAAATCAAAAGGGAAGCAGTCTTCCCAAATTTATTCTTCGAAGCAACTATTACATTGATTCCAAAAGGAGAGAATGACCCAACCAAAAAAGAGAACTATTTTGTAGGGAACTGTGGAGGATTTATGACTTGCTTACTTGGACTTATGGATGCCTGCCTGGCCCTGTGGAATTAGCTACTGGGATTATTGCAGACATCTGCCCTGCCCTGCAGGATTTTAAACTATAAGAATTATTGCACTAGGATTATTGTCCTTAAGACTTACTTACTGGGACTTACTTACTTGGATTTAAGGATGTCTGTCTTGCCTACAGGATCTTCAACAACAGGGATAATTGTGGATAATTGCTCTGTTTTATGCATGCATTATGGGTGTGAAGTATTGACACCAAATAAAGGTGTCGTGGGCTAGGGGGATTGGCCTTTTTCTGCTACTGCTGCTCAGAGTAGCGAGTCAAGCCTGGGCTCAGCCTTTTTCTCAAGGTTCCAACTTTGTTGCTTGTCATTTATTAATGCTTTTGCTATGGGATTCACAGGGGACTAGAGCTTGCCACAAGGGTTCTGGCTATGTCCTCTTACCTTGTCTCCTCCACTACAGGCCAATTTCCCTAATGAATATAGATGCAAAAATCCTTAATAATGTATTGGCAAACTGAATACAGAGGATCATCAAGATCATATACCTTGACAAGACGGATTCATCCCAGGGATACAAAGATGGTTCAACATACATGAATCAATAAACATAATACACTGTATTAACAGACTGAAGGACAAAAACCATACAGTCATCTCAATAGATGAAGAAGAAACATTCATCCAACATCAATTTATGATCAAAATCCTACAGAAAATTCAAATAGATGGACTTTATCTCAAACTAATAAGAGCTATTTATGAGAAACCAGCAGGGAGATTAAGCATCATACTTAATTATCAAAACCTGAAACGTTTCACACTAAGATCAGGAACAAGACAAGGATGTCCACTATCACTATTCTTGTTAAATATTGTGCTGGGAATATTAGCCATAGCAACTAGACAAGGGAAAGAAATAAAAGGAGGGCTGGGGAGTTAGCTCAGTGGTTCTGGCGCCTGTCTTGCAAGCGCAAGGACCCGGGTTTGATCCCCGGTAGCCACATACCACACTGGGTGTGGAGACTCATGCCCAGCAGCAACCAGTACCACATACCATAGTGCCAGGCGTGGTGGCTCATGCCTGTAATCCCAGCACTTGGGAGGCAGAGGTAGGAGGATTGCTGTGATGTGAGTTGGAGGCTGAGCTCAGGACCAGCCTGAACCATAAAGCAAGACCCTGTCTCAAAAAAAGAAATAAAAGGAATAAAGGTAGGAAAGGAAGAATTTAAACTATCATTATTTGCTGATGACATGACACACAGATAAACAGAAGATCCTAATAAGTCAACAAAAGGATGCTAGACTTAACTGGCAAATTTAGTGGTGTAGCTGCTTACAAGGTCAATGCTCAAAAAACAATAGCATTTGTATACACAAACAACCGAGCCCTTGAGTAGAAATTGGGGAATCAGTTCCTTTCACAATAGCATCCATAAATGAAATATCTAGGAATCAATCTAACAAAGGAGGTGAAAGACCTCTACTCTGAAAACTACAGTATTCTGAAAAAGTAAATTGAAGAAGATATCATAAAATGGAAACACATCCCTTGTTCTAGGTAGGAAGAACTAATATCAACAAAATGGTTATACTACCACAACTACTATATAGACTCAATGCAATCCTGATTGAAATCTCAACAGCGTATTTCACAGAGCTAGAGAAAATAATACAAAAGTTCATCTGGAACCACAAGAGACCTAAAATAGCAAACACAATTCTAAGCAACAAGGACATGACAAGGGATATCACAATTCCCAAACTGAAACTATACAACAAATCCACTATGATAAAAACAGCATGATACTGACAAAGTAACAAATCCAAGGATCAATAGAACAGATGAAAAGATCCAGAAATAATTCCAGATATACTAAGCCACCTCATCTTCAACAAAAGAGCTAAACACCCTCAACAGAAGAAAGATAACCTGCTGGAAAAACTGAGCTTCAACTTGCCAAAGCCTAAAGCTAGATTTATGTCTTCCACCAAGCACTAAACTAAAATCAAAGTAGATTAGAAACTTAAATATTAAAACAGAAACACTAAACCTGCTGCAGAACAGGTTAGGTAGAAGTCTTGGGGACAGTGGCTTATAGGAAGACTTTATAAACAAAGCCTCTGTAGCACTAGAGCTAGTAGAAGGAATCAACAACTTGGATCTTATTTTATTAAAAAGCTTCTTTACAGCGAGAGAAACTACCAGCAGAATGAAAAGACAACTGACAATATGAGAAAGAATTTTTACCAGGTGTTCTTAGACAAAGTGCTACAGAACTTAAAAAAAAAAAAATCAGCCCTTCCCCAATTTAAAGACCCGATTCAAAAATGGGCATCTGAAATGAACAGACACTTTTCAGAGGAAGAAGTAATAGTAGCTAAGAAGCATTAGAAGAAATGTTCAACATAGCTGGCTATTTGAGAGATGCAGATGAAAACAGATTCCATCTCACTCCTCAAAGAATGGCTGCTGTCTTGAAATCAACCAGCAACAAATGCTGGTGAGGCTTCAGGGAGAAAGGAAGCCTTCTCTATTATTGGTAAGAAGATAGACTGGTGTGATCACTGTGGAGACCAGTGTGGAGAGTCCTCAAAAACTAGGATTAGAGGTCCAATTTGACCCTTATATTTCCCTGCTAAGTATATACACGAAAGAATTGAAAGATTCATATCAAAGCGACATATGTGCAACCATGTTTATAGCAGCTCAGTTTGTGATTGCCAAATCTTGGAAACAACCCGAATGTCCATTAACTGGAGACTGGATAAAGAAGATGTGTGGGGTTTTTAAAAATAAAATGGAGTATTACTCTGCCACAAGGAATGATAAATTTGAGTCATTCATACTCTAATGGGTATACACAGAATATACTCATAAGTAAAATAAATAGATCACAGATGTGTAAAAACCATATCTTTTCTCTTATATAAGAAACTTAAGGTGTAAATAAGTTCTAAAATGTATGACAAATATTGGGAAATAGACAATATCCAAAGGTAAAAGGGGAGTAGGGTTAAGTAAAAAAGGAAAAGAAAAAATTTGATAGTTAAAAAAGGAAGCAAGGCTTATGTATGTGTGGGGGGGTTGTAGGATAAGCAGGGGAATGGGAAAAATGAGAATTAAGTCATGTCATATACTAATACAAATTCTCAATGAGGGGTGTGGTCATGGTGTGCACACAAAATGTACCAATAAAATCTATTTAAAAAATAAAGGCACAATTCTTCCCTTTCAACCAATTTCAAATTACCATGTTGAATAATTTAAATAACAATAAAAATGAGGCATAAACCCTTGCCTCTAGGAAATAAAAACAAAACCAACAGGAATAACAAAGAGAAACTTTCAAATAGATATGAAACAAATCAAAACAACATTATTTTAAGGACTAAGTGAAACATGGGAAAGCTGAATCCCTTTGACCTTGGCATAGCTTAAAGGAAAAGTGTAAATTTCCTTTTTGTGAGTTGAATTGCACTACTGATAAATATTTACCTGATCACAATGCACATGTTATTTATTAGCCTTTTCATTTTAAAAGTCATGCTACACAGTAAGTTCAGAAATCTGTGCTTCATTGAAAACCAGATGTAAATATCTGAAACCCTTCCAGAGTAAAGTCAATGACAACAGGTATGGGAGGAGAAAGACTAGACGGACAAATAAATAGAGGTGCACTAATGTTTCATTTCCTCTGTAAGGAAACAAGATTTCTGGGTGAGAGAAACATAAAGAAAACTGATTCATCAGGTAATAAATACTTGTCTGTGTCTGTGGACTACATGTGTCTTTCCTTATCCTACAGTGACATTCTTAGGTACTTTTGGACGGATGGATGGAGGCTACCCTTCTTGAGAAGGAGAACTGTGTGCTCGTTCCTTTTAATATCCTGTTAGTATGTTCACATTACATTTGGGGGGCAGATACTCATGAAGGTGGACATGGCAATCACCTCAAAATTTTCCTATTTTTACCTTTATTCCTTTTTGTTAGGTCCTAAGACAGCTGTGGGTTGGTAAATCCACAACTATGCTACCATTTTTCTGGAAGTAAATTATAAGATTGATCTTGACACTCAACTGTCTCAGAGCAAAGGCTTTAAATATAGCTCCTCTGCCACTGCAGAAAAAAAGTGAGAGAGCACACAGAACTCATCAGATACGGTTTAGGAGAAGAGCAACAGCAGTGAGAGGCAGGCCTGCCACACACCTGAGCCCTAAAGCAACTGTAATGAGAGGAACAGGATTTCTTTTGGTTCAAATCTGTAGGACTCATCAAAAATACAGAACTTTTTAGCAAATCCTGAGTCAAGTATCAAAGATGTGTCCACATTGTCTAAGACCAAGGCCTAAGGAATACATGTATTTTAGTTTTTATAGAAATTTAAAAATTGGTGTAGAGAAGATGATATCATAATTGTTTGGCAACTTTATAACAAACTGAGCTTCACTTAATGGCTGAATTTACAGACACTTCAAAGTTTAAAGAATAAGACATAACTATTTCAACTAACAACTGTTACCAGGAAACTACCCATATCCAACTTGGGCCTCATTTTTTAATTTTATTTTTTACTTTTAATATTATAGTAATACCATATATATATTTATATATATGTATATTTACTATGTTTTATATTTTATATAGAACCAAGATAACTCCTCTTTGCTACATACACACACAAACACACACACACACACACACACACACACACACACATAAAGAAACAAAAAAACAAAATACAAAACAAAAATCAAACCAAATCAAACAAAAATCAGTACAGTCAAGAAGGCTGGCCACAGGCTAATCACAGTTAGATAATCCTCTCCATGTAGTGAATAGGAAAACAGTACTGAATGGTCATTTTAATAGTCAAAAGTAGTCTTCAGAAGAACTGTCATTGCTCAGTGATATATCTATGTCAGCATACATTTTATATAAAAGAAGCTCTGTGCTTAGCATGGCAGGCCTGGGGCCAGATTAAACCAAGGATTCAACTACTCATTCCACTTGATCTTAGCCAAAAGATAAAAAAACAGGCCAACTAATTTCTAGAAGTGAACTTGAATCTGGAGAAGAGGAAATGGAAGGAAATGAAGCTCCATATGCAGAAAAAGCAGAGTATGTTCCAGGCATTACAGTGAAGGGAGGAGAGGCAATACTGGACAGCAGGAAGTATCTAGTGTCTGGAGCAAGGAGGACTCCTGGGAATTTTCTAATGACTCTTGGGAAATTCTGTCATGTGACCACTGTTAGCCAGTCCAAACGCGAGCAAAGTCTGCTGAAGAAGCCACATCTTGTGCAAATGGGAAGACTGGAGCGTGGAAACAAAAGGTGCTGCTTTCTTTAGTTGGGGCAGGGCTGAGGTACCTCTGAAGTCAGGATGTTGGTGTCTATAGTGACTGATAGGTCATCCATTACAACACCTCCAGGTCCTCAGTCCATCTAGAAGATCTCAACCTCACTCTCCATATATGTGCACTCTTTATCCAAGATCCCCTCTTCACCCAAATCTACTCTAAGCCTATTCTTTCTCATCTAACAGAAAGTGTGTTTGTTAGCTTAGTGGTGATGTGGGCTCGACACCCAGCTTATTCCTGTTCTGTCATGCTTCCATCTTGGGTGTCAAGCCTTCATATGCTTCATATAACAAACAGGATTTTCTTTTTGTAATAAAAGACTGTTACAAAAGTGGGTAAAAGTGTCTATTATATGTACTTCACATTATATCTTGTTTTAGTGAGGCTTCTTATTCATAGTTTTTTATTCATTAATCCATCCAACAGCTTGTTAAATACCTTCTATGTTGCAGCCACTGTATGTTCTATTCTAAGAAATAATTTCACCTTTTGGTGGTTTGAAATAAATGCATTTTCTTCCTAATATAATATTAAGCTCCTATTTGAGATTCTTTTTACAAATAACTACATTTTTCCTATTTACATAGAGCTCAAGGCATTTATTGAACATTCTCCAAAGATGTTTTAACACTTCAGCCAAGTGGGCAAAAAAGAATTAATATTCTGATTCAAAGCTGCTTCAGGAACAGGGCCCAAATCATATCAAAAGTAGCAAAACTCTTTAAAATAGGCCCATTTCTTCCTAGCCCTTTCTGCCAAGGCAGTACAGGGCACCTTCTCCTGATGGTGCCTATCGTTTCCCAGCTACGACATTGAATAGATATTTTCTTTGCAGCCCTGAGGTAAGTAAAATAATGGCTTTTCATCTCTGCTATTGGTTTTACACCAGTAAAAGTATTTATTTTATTTCATTAACCAGATAAAGATTCACACTGTCCAGGGGCCTGCTGCTCCTTTCTACAGGACACTGTTTCCTTATCACTTGTCCTAAACAGACTGATGGAGCTCTAGAGCATTTGTTTTTGATGCCCCATATTACTAATGCCTTGTGCATTGCTTATAGCACAGGGGCCTATAATTAAGACTGCAGGAAAGCTTGAATTTTATTTCTTACTTCTGACTAACACAAGTGAAAGAGAAACTGCCTAAGCCTTTGGCTGCATTTCCCATTGTTTTGTGAGTTATGGACACTTTCTCCTCAGATAAAGCAATGCAGACTCCCTGGGCTCTTAACACACACTCAAGCTTTGAGTCTGCACTGGAAGACCTCTCACTACAGGTGATTCATACTTCTGGAATGATCGACTTTACTAGACACACACTTTCAGCATGATTTTAAAATTTCCTCATTAGCCAGAAGCCAAGCTTTGACACCACTTACTTGAACAAATTATTTAATCTTCTTGGAGCTTTACTTCCCTTGTGTCTAAGTGGTGATAAAACTAGTACCAACCTCCAAGGGTTTCCTGTGAGGATTCCAAGAGTTATAATATGGGAGGTCCTGCAAGAGCCTGTCATACAGTAAGTACTAAATACAGGCTGCTCTTCTCATCTTGTACAAAGTTTATGATGGTAACAGTAAAAGCCTAAGTGAATGAGTACATGGAGTAGTCCTTTTTGTGCCTGATAAGAGGGAGGAAATACCCTGCTTTCTTCTCTTTTCTACTCCTCTGTTGCTCTCCTGTACTAAAGAGAGAAGTAATCTCTACTAATATTGGCTGCATTTTAGGACAAAGTGATGAAGGGCTACTGGACCTGCATGGTGGGAGGACCCTGTACTCTCTCCTCTCACACTGTGGAGCCAGGATGGCTTCTGCCCTGAGCCACAGTTGGCAAATGTGCCTTACTAAATTTCAGACTTTGGTGGATATTGGTTGCTATCTCAGCCCTGACTGATAGTAACTTCCTGGCTACTCAGCACTCTTTTCTTGGGCAGGAAGCCCAATGCTAACATCCCTGTGTGCTGCCTATCACACGGTCATGACAGTACTTCACTCCCAATCCCTACCCCAGGCACCGTGTCAGGCTCTGTGAATCAAACCTCAGGAGGGCCCCTAGATCCAGAGGGGAAAGTACCATTATCTTTATCTTTCAAGAGACCAAATAGGTTACAGCTCTTGCCACAGAGGTACTGTATATTAGTGCTAACAAGGAAATATGTGTTTGTCCCAACACAAAACCAATGCCCAGTCTTCCACAGTTCCGCCTTATACATGGAAGGATCACAGAAGTAGCAGGGAGTGCAAGGTGCTCGGAACACACCCTGACCTCTCGGTGTGAACACAAGTCAAGTCCAGAGCTCAGAATCAGCATAGTGCCCTCCAGGTGTGGCCAGCACGTCACCTGCAGAACACCACGAGCAACTTCCCAGTGCGTGGGTCCTCGAGACTGCTCCACAAGTGGGCCTGAGGTTTGTGCGGTTCAGTTTTTAATGTGTCACCAGGACACTGTTAAAGAAATTAAAAGTTGAAACCTACCAGTTTTGCATTTCAAAGTAAAAAAATAAGACAGAAAAGGAAATAGCACATTTTTAGGAAATTCCTCTAAAACATTCATCCATAAGGGCATTCTTTTTGGCAGCCTTATCTTTCTAAATTCTTAGCTTGAACATTTTCTGGGGTAACTTAAATCAACCAGACATAATTCTTACTTAGGAAGAGTCATGTTAGCATTGGATTACAATAAAGATTTTATTACAAGACTTCACTTAAAAAAAAAAGAATACATTATTACAGGGCTAAAAAGAACCATAACTCACACATGATGAACTGCAAGCCCAAGTTCAAGAGCTTTTTCCTTGAGTCTAAAATATTAAGCCAATAGCTCAAATGGTTAGAGGAGAATCTATAAATTCTCACCAGATTAGCGTGCGTGTTATTGTGTTCGACTTTGTAGTTTAAAGGAGGGTCGGGCCATCATCTTAAGAAAACTCCTTTTCTCCCTAAATTTCATCTGCACCCACCACGGCCGGCCTGGCTCTCTGCCACCGTGTCCCCTCCTTACTTCTCATGGGCCATGTCTTCCACCTAATCATCAGATGGCCTTCTTGCATCATCTTTTCTGCAGATCCACACAGGCTCCCAAGAGAAGCCCGTCCTCTGCCTGACTTGCAAAGTTCCACGCCACCTGGGTTTCTCTGTCTTTTAACTTTTCCTTTTTAGATCTATTTGTCAGAATTAAGCCTTTCAAAGAACTGACCAACACTTTATATTCTAAAATCCATGCTTTCACTTTTGCCCTTTATCCTCCACATACTGCACCAGTGAGAATAGGCTGCCTTATCTGGGCTCCCTGATCAATCCTTTAATTCCCAGTGATTTAAATCAATACAGGATTATTTTTATGTACGTAGAGTGTCCATTTTAAATTAGCAAGGGATAGGCTTTGACGTCATACTCCAGAATCAACTGATCAAGCCACCACAGTGAATATTCCTGGCTGCTAGGCCAGAGAGAACTCTGGAGATGCTCATATTGCAATTTTATGCTTTGACCTGAATGTGCTATATGCTGTGTTCACCCTCCAGTCCTTCAACTAGGCATGCAGCTCCACCCAACCACGCTGGATCAGGCTGTGCAATCCTACCAGTCCCACATGGGAAAACAGCACTCAGGACTATCAAAGGTACTTTTCCCAAGTCCTTTCAATATTCAATACTAGCTCAAATGACTCTGCTCTTACATTTTTAACAGAGCTCAGGTGAATAGTGGTGATCTCTTTCCTTTCATTCTTAGAATTCTGCCTTTTGGTTTCATATATTTGGCCCTGTCAGATTGAAATACCATCTAAGCTATTATTTAATGTACATATTGCTCATGCTCTGAGACTAGAAATTGTCTTTTTTGATGTCATTTACCTGATCTACTATAGTTAAAAGCACATAATAAATATTTAATAACATATCTAGGCATTGATTACCTTTCTAAATTACAGTTAAAATATGACACCTATAACATTGCACTTTCAATTTGCACCACAGATATATGTGCTTGCTGTGAGACAGAGCTGTGAAACTTTCATGTATTCAGCTAAATGTTTAAAATCATTTCAAACACAACTCTTTACTTCATTTCATAATACATTCACATTTTATGAATACTTGGTAGGTACTTCTTGATGTTTTACATATATCCCAAACACACGGGACAGTGTCCAACAAACAATGACCACTGGATACATTTATCTGTTGAATGATTCATCCAGGTTATAACACTAAGATAAAGTCACCTCATTTTACAGACAAAAAGATTAATTGCAGGTTAGGGAAGTCCGGCAAAAAAAGGAATACAATGTTCTGATATAAAATAAAACTTTTATCAAAACTACTAAAAATGATATCTGATTTTGGATAGAAATTTTATTTTTAAAACTTTTTAAAGCTCTTGTTCTGTTTTCTATGGCCATGCAGAGAAGCCAGACTATCTAGGGGTAGGGGCAGGAAGTCAAGAAAAGCTTGGAGAACTGGTGAAGTGTTTAAGAATTATTTTCGGGGACTGGGGATCTAGCTCAGTGATTCTGGTGCCTATCTTGCAAGCACAAGGACCCTGGTTCGATCCCCGGTATCCACATAACAATACTGGGCGTGGAGACTCACCCCAGCAGCAATCAGTACCACATACCACAGTGCCGGGCGTGGTGGCTCACGCTTGTAATCCCAGCACTTGGGAGGCAGAGGCAGGAGGATTGCTGTGAGTGAGTTGGAGGCTGAGCTCAGGGCCAGTCTGAACCACAAAGTGAGACCCTGTCTCAAAAAAACCTTAAAAAAAAAAAAAGAATTATTTTCGGATCAGAAAGCAGGAGTGGGGAATACGAGGCTCCAATGCAGTCCTAAGGCATAGCAGGAAGTCTGCTGAAGAAACCAGGCAGGACCCCCTCCTGCTACCTCTAGGCTCTGTGGCTGCCAAGCCTTCAAACCTGACCCAACCCCCTACCCACTGACACCTGGTCTCTGAATGGTGGAGTCACTTCCTCAATAACTGGTAGGCTAGTTCAAGGTTGGTCAGGTTTTTCTGCATGCTTATGTCATATTGCTATATGATATGGTGTCCTGTCTCTCCTAGTTTGGGAATCTCAAATGTGAAAGATGGGTAAATGAAGCAAATGGACAATCTCCAATCCAGTAATATAGGGTTGATCAGATGTCATGAACCAAACTGGTATTCCTGACTTTAAATAAATAAATGTAATCAGTGCTTGTCATGGAATTTAGTGTAGAGTGTGCCTCCACACAAACTGTTCCTTGGTGGTAGATATAACTGCTCTTCTCATTTCACATCGAGCAAACCAAGTGCATAAGCAGGTTACCTGCCTGGATCAGTAACACTGAATAAGATAGTGAAGGTAGATTCTAATTCAGCAGTCTTTCTCTCTCTTACAGAGGAAGGGTTCATTGTATCATATTATACTAAATTTAGTATGTATTATACTAAATTTTACTCCATGTCAGAATTCAGGAAATGTAAAAGAGAAAAAAGAAAAATAAGACTCAGTTCTCTACTTGTAGAACGCTGTTTCCCAACTGCTTCTCATGGTCAAGCATACTCCAAGGAGAGCCATTACTATACAGATCACTGTATTGATCACTGTATGAATGAACCTGGTGATTCAGGCCTTAGGTCAACCCTGGTCTCACTAGATTCTACTGAAGATTAAGAGAAACAGATCTCAGATCACATTATTTGTGAAGTTCTAATTTATGAAACAGCTACATAAAGAAACAATTATAAACAGTATTTTCCAATCAGTAATTCAGTATATTGACTGCAGTGGCCCATTTCCCAGGATCATCCCTCTAACTCTGCTTTTACACTTGTGATGGGCCAGACTGAGGGCTCAGGGAAGAAAGAGACACTACCCCACCATTCATGGGATCCCAAGATGGACATGAGAGAGACAGAAAAAGACACAGACAACTTCTGTGTGGTGCAAGGCAGCCACAACCACCAGAACCTGAAAGAAATGAAGAACCATTTCACTTCCGAAGACCTTGAAGAAATGTGGCTTAGCCAGCACCCCAATTTTGGTCCGGTCATACTGATTTCAGACTTCTGTCTCTACATCTGCAAGATAACCATTATCTGTTATTTTGAGCCATCAGGGCTTTTGCAACTTGTAGAGTGATTTATTGTCTAGTTGGGGGTGCGGCTAGTCTTTGAGTCACTTTGTTTGTGGGGTTCTGGACAGAATTCTCTTCAAGTCAAAATATGTAGAGTGGACAGAGGCCAGGTGTCAGCAATCACACTGTCAGATCATCAGAGCTGGAGGCAAAGACAGGCATGGAGGCACAGGCTCCCTCTCACCTGTTCTGTCCCAGATCCTCTTTCCAATATGACCACATCGTATTGATGGAACCTCAGTGTTTTCAGACCCACACGAGCCCTGTGCTGTGAACAAACACAGTCAGAGCCAAGAGGAGTCGGCGACCTTCCACAGCTTCTGCCCCAGTGGTCTGCAGCCCCCTGTGTCACCTGTACACACGTGGCTCCCAGATCTCTTTGCAAACTCGCCTGTCATCCGCACTAAGTCCTAGCTGTGATTTTAAAATTTGAATTAAAATTTCTTCTTTTCAGATCTTTACATCCTAGGATTATGAAAATTCTTAGTCCTACTATAATTTCATGGATATGCATAGAGAGTGTGTGTCCCTGATTGAATTTTAAGTGACTCATACCCCTGAGCTGGATGAAGCTTATGGTAAATGCACAAGAGAGGAAGAAAACACCACAGGCAACAATACAAGATGAGAGAGCCAGGCATGCCTGACTGTGGCAAACACACGTGGTAGAAGGGGAATGGAGGAGAGATTTCTGGATTGAGGTTTGGGAGTGAAGAGCATTGTTTTTCTAAGATTTCAGCAACAAGGTATGGCAAATAGAATGAATTAAGTAACAGACAAGTAGCATCTCATAGTTCTGAAGGCTAGAAGTCAAGAGCAAGCTGTCTGTGGGGCTTTGAACATGCTAGGGAAGATCAGTTCCAGGCTTCTCTCTAGAAGGGGTATTCTGTGTATCAGTTTGTAGTTACACTCACCTTTCTCTGCTTTAAGTCCGCATTGCATTCTCCCACTGTACATGTCTGTATTCAATGATCCCTTTAAGGATACTGGTTGCCCTGTTGTAGGAGGTTTCCTTTACTCAGTATGACCTCGTCTTAACCAAGTGTTGACTCCAATCCTAGTTAAGTGTTGGAGTCCAATCCTTTCCCAGTTAGACCATGTTCTGAGGTACTGCTGATAAGGATTTCCACATTTGGAAGGCATGGTGTAATAGTTAATGGGGAAATAATGATTCAGTAAGGAATTCAAGAGGATAGACGAAGGAGTTCAGTTTGGGATAGAGTTGTAATTAGCAGCCATTTTTGTTTTGTTTTGTTTTGCTTTGTTTGTTTTGTTTTGTTTGTTTTGAATGGTTTGGCTAGGAATCGTACTGATGGCTTTCCAAGCACCATCTCACTTATTCTTCACATCTGATTACAGCTGGTATTTCCTCTCTCCAGAGGCTTAGAAACTAAGCCACAGAGAATTCAAATAACTTGGCTAAGCTAATTGAAGTAGAAGTAGGCTTCAAATCCAGGTAGATCTTTGGGTTAATCATAAATCTTAAAATGTGTGTTAGAACATGTCTGTCATATGTAATGATAGCATTCATCATGAAAGCGGGTGCATGTACATAACATATCTTAATTCTTCCTTCACCTACCCCCCCCATTTCCTCTCTCCATCTCTAGGGCCCTTTCCCTTGAATCCAAATATTTCCAGAAGCCATACTCTTTTCTTTGGTGATGTTGCTCCTATGGCAAAACCCATAAAAGGAGGATTCTTATGTGCAGGTAAACTGGGAGAAAATGCAGATTTGGCAAGTATCTGCTTTTAAAATTATGTATTTTAGAATTTGTCCAAATCTAAGAACACGAGTCTCACTGGCAGTTGGACCACCAACGTGAAGCTGCATTCACAGTTAATGTTTTAGATATATTCATTAACCTATTCAGGATCTAAGACCTTACTTTCTAAACTGATTACTGGGAATATTGAAGATATAATGGGTGTTATATTGCTGTTAAATTTTGGTGACCCATGTAGATACTCTATAATATCTCCTTTAATATGTTTTTCCAGATAGATTGCAGTGGCTATAACCTGGCTAAACCCTAATATTACTTTCAATTTGTTCTTAAATACAATTTCCTAGGGGAAGTTTATTCTCAAGTACTCCCACAAGGAAGCAGACATTCTCTCACATACTCTTAGTGTCCACAAATCTATTCTCTCAATGTGCTACTGTGCTTCATTTTAATCACTTCTTTAATTATCAGTATCTATTTCTGGATCATAGGCTCAGTGATGAGAGGGGTTGGATCAATTTTGTTTCCATTATGCTTTTTAATATCTGGTACATGCTCAGTAAAATTTCTGAGTTCATGAATATATAAATTAATTGAACTTTGACCATACATTATTATGAGAGCTAGAAATAATTTCAATATATGTAAAGAATCTCTTGGAGTCATTCACGGACATTCTCTGGGAAAAATTATATCAGTGCATTCCCTTCCTTGCCCAGGTTGTCTCAGTCATATTTTAGAGATGGATTCAATCCCACCTCTAGCCTTGAGGATATATTTGATGAATGATAGAAGTCTAAGTATTTATAAGCATATACAAATACTTAGTGAAAGCCCCCAAATAGAATCTGTGGGACTTTACTTTCAGAATAGAACTACCCAGGCCTCTGGACACTAAAATATACCCAAAGAATTAGTGTCCTGCCTCCTTGGAACACGACTGTATAGATTCTTATAAAATTGTTTTAAATGAGCTTCACTTAGATATAAATATCAACTGTCATTTGGATATAAATGTCAAATAACAATTACATAGCTTTTCTAATGCTGTCAAACTCAGTTAAATTCATCACAAAGACTTTTCTGAGGTATCGATTAGTATGCTGCATTATAATCTCTTGTTGGAGACCTATGGAGAAATATCAAGGCTTATCTTCTATTTGTTTTAAAAAGTTCATTTATCAAGGCATAACAAAACATACTTGTAATCTCAATCCCTGCTATTTGGGATGGTGAGGCAGGAGTGTGACAAATTCAAGATGAGGAGAATCACAGCACCTACAACTTTGGATCTGGAAAGAATGTACTATGTTAATGCACCAAATGCTTACTTAGGACAGTGCCTAGACCATGGTAGCAATGAGTAAGAGTCGACTATCTGTTCAATCATTGACATCATTGTCATGATGTTGATCATCATCATCATCATCATCATCATCATCATCATCAGTATCCTTAGGTTATCTCTTGGTATGTGAAACTGGTGAGCTTCAAGACACATTTGTTTCCAAGTCTACCAAGTAAAATTACTTTATATCATAAATAATCTTAGTTTCTTTTTATATCTTTAATTTCCCCTTAAATCAGCCCTCTCATTTGCATATTTCTAAGTCCATGTTTGTGAATACTTCAAGACTCCAGCCTTCTACCTTTGTGAAACATGAGTTATTGTTGCACATACGTGTTCATGAGTTTTCAAAAAGGAAGACAGATCATGGAGAGATGAAATGATGTGTCTCAAAATAGGAAGGAGGAATAATTCCCGTATCCAAAACCTTATCTTCTAGGCTTTTTATGTAGAAGACCACTGAAGTTTTCCCTATCTCAGAATTGCTATACGGTCCTGTCAAAAAAGTCTGATGTGATTTCTACCACATTCCATGCTACTTACTGTTGAAATGAAAACATTCCTGTTGTCTGGCACAGAAACCTCATCGAAGGGAGGAAAGACCCTGAAAGAAGACATCAGAATCGCTGGAAAAAATAATCTCTGGAGTGTTGTGTATTACAAGGTAACCTGAATATCGTAGAGTGAACTGATACAAAAGTGGATTTTAATATTATTATTAAGGAAAGGAAAAGTCAATCTCACTTTATTCCCAATAGTAGCCATGATTAATCTGTAGGGTAAGAGAAGGGAGCGGGCCAACACACAGCACTTGAGATTTATGGCTGTGGTTATGTAATAAGCATAAGTTTAGATTACATTTGTTTAGAAGCCCCGGGCTACACCCTGAACATTCCAAACACCTCCGTCTTTATTCCACACAACCTCAGCAGCCACATAAAGGATGATTGTGGCTGCCTCCTGCCCCCTATTTCTCTACTGAGATTTGCTTTTCTGTGTTCTAGTAAGTTTAGCTGCACATTTTCCAACTCTCACTACTACCGCCCTCACCTCTGGTGTTACAGGAGCTCCATGCCTTGGAACATCGAGATGGAAATCCCAGCAGGAAGAGTGACATAAATAACTGCTGCACTGCTCCAATCTACAAGTTTGTAAGTCACACTATAGATGAGTCCACATGTCCCTGCGCAGGAACAGCCAGCGATAGAAGCAGAAATGGGTCTATATCGCTTTTCCCTCAAATGAGCTATAGGCGGATGAGAGGAGGAATCCTCACCCCCCACAGCTCGTCTGGATCTGCAAAGCATGAATTATATTGGAAATGTCTTTCTGGTATGATCCCTTCCCTCTCCCAGCCACACATCTTGCCACAGTGTAATTCACATGATTTGTTAAGTGCTCCTTTAAACATGAGAGGCTAGAAACAGAATCATAGTTTGCATTTCCTGCTGTCAAGACGCCAGATGCTCACACTACCCATGTCCTAGCAAATAACTTCTTGTCTACTCCTGTTTGGCACTGAACCTAAAACTATAAACAAATTCTCGCGAGATTTCAAATTTAGATGTTCGGCTATTTGCCAGGATATGCTGAATTCTGATCTTGGCTTTAACTCGTCTGTTTCGGGCTTAACAGGGAACAAAACAAAACACATTTCTCACCAGTTTGTGCAAAGTCACTCTCACCTGCCCCTCTGGGTACTGTGAGGATTAATGACTTTTATTTCCTAACAATACCTTAGTCCCTCTCTGGTAGTAAGTTAGGGATATGGGTCCATTAACTGCAAATGTTGCTCCAGTGGCCTTAAAGGATTAATATACCTCCCAAAGCTCTGAACTTACTGGTACAAATCTTGCTCAGTGAGTTAATGGGGTAATTAGTTAATTGTCAACTCTGCAATGATGAGAAGTGTTATTGTTTTGTACTTTATTATATTCCAGAAAGTAATCACTATATTGAGGAGAAGGTAAGAGGATTTGAAATCAGCTGGATGATGGTGACATGCAAAGGTAGCA
Source organism: Petromus typicus (assembly GCA_004026965.1). Classification (NCBI taxonomy): domain Eukaryota; kingdom Metazoa; phylum Chordata; class Mammalia; order Rodentia; family Petromuridae; genus Petromus; species Petromus typicus. Next base: position 29,593 of record PVIR01001856.1, on the reverse strand, counting down.
TCAACAGACTCTTGTCCAGCCTGCTCAGAAAAGCATTAGTTATATCCCATGGGTAACTCCAACGAGAAGAGAAGTTGGCAAGAGATTGGAATCCATCATTAAATGTTCTTTTGATGTGAGAATGTTTTTCATACAGTAAAATGAAGAGTTACAGTATTGATAAATGATCTATTTCTGTGTTACTGGGTGTAATATGTACTGAGGTGAGAAATGGGGCAGGATTTGATTGGCAGCGTATGTAAATATGCAAAACAGCGAGGACCTCTGTAGGAAGGTTTTATAATGCCCCTTGAAGATAAGTTTATTTTAGAGCCAAAGAAAAGAGCAAAGCAAAAATATTTGAAAATGTCAGTATTCTATAAATAAGCATGAGGGGACACCACTAGCAAGGGGCATCTGAGTCCCAGACGCTATTAACAGGGGGAAGTGACTGGAAGAAGTTCAACTTTGTAGTTATGACTAGAGATCATATAGCTCGGACAACTTGTTTCTAAGGAGAACATTTTAAAATTTCATGAGCCTCTGGATGATTTGGGAATGTGTTCAATCCCTGAGCATACCAGTACATTTTGAAGAATTGGAAGTCCTACACAGAACAGACACAGACCAAATGATGGATAATTAAACATTCCTGGTACCCCAGGAAGCATGTTTAATTCAAGCTGCTTGCCAACACAGTAGCTAATGAGACTTTTGGAAAAAAGTTGGTACAAAGAACAGCTGAAAACTTTTTCTTACAAAGTGAATTTTTGTTAGAAGAGGAAAAAAAAAAAACAAAACTAAACAGAACACATGAAAACACAAACGTATGTGAATATTCCCTGAAAGATGAAGTCAACCCTCCCAGTTGTCTCTGCAATAGTACCCCTTCCTTCTTTAATGTTGCCTAAGCTCTGATTTTCTTCTAGCTTCAGCCCTTTCCCTATAGGTCTAGGCTGTTAATGATGAGTCACTGATGCAGAGGGCTGCTTTACGGGTCGTACTGCCAATTCTGGCAATGAAATGTGAGAGGATGATGCCTACAGGAGGTCTTCTTAATGTTTCCCTTCCTGCTGAATTTATCATGTCAGAGTCTTTCCTCCTCAATTGCTGGCTAATGCTGCATCTTAGAGTGCTTCTGGAATTATTTCAATGATATTGCAATTAGAAGAGGCAATAACCTTTTGATGTTGCCACCCCAGAGGACTCTGAAACAGAGCCTGTGTCCTGAATACCATTCTTTTTTTTTTTTTTTTTTTTAGGTTTTTTGAGACAGGTCTCACTTTGTGGTTCAGGCTGGCCCTGAGCTCAGCCTCAAACTCACCTCAGAGCAATCCTCCTGCTTCTGCCTCCTGAGTGCTGGGATTATAGGTGTGAGCCACCAGGCCCGGCACTGTGGTATGTGGTACTGGTTGCTGTTGGGCATGAGTCTCCACACCCAGTATGGTATGTGGTTAACGGGGATTGAACCCAGGTCCTTGCGCTTGCAAGACAGGCACCAGAACCACTGAGCTAACTCGCTGGCCCCCCTGAATACCATTCTTGAACGATTGATCTTGCAATGGTAACTGGGAGATGATAAATCTCATTATGGTCTATTCCGGTTCACTTGACTTTTCTGTTATTGGCATTCAAGGCATTCCTACAAGGACGAAAGCAATGCCTGTGTCCTGACCCCAGTCCTCCTTTGTTTAAGAAAGGTTAAGTGTGAGTTCACATGTTCATTTAGGCATGAACCATAAGGACAGGCATATGAGCTGATCCTATCCACTAATGGCACAGGCTTTAAAAGTTTTAAACCCTGAGTTTTGCCTATAAAATGACAAAACCAGATAACCAACAAGCTGGAGATCTCCCGATGACTTTCCTTTGTTAACAGCACCTGTGATTCAGAGGGTGCATCTCACCTCACTCTTATAGAATATTTTAGAGGGCAGTGTATAGGCTTATGTAAAAGCAGACTTGCCAAATGTGTGCCCAACCATAAAATCAACAAAACACACAGACTTACCATATAAAGCCAACGCTTGATAGCTGTTTTCAAATACGAAGACAAATCAAGTGAGAAAATAAACACCATTCAAGTAGAAGGATAAATAAACCTTGAAAGACATATGGTATATTGGACAGCATCTGTGTATAGGACTTAAAACCTATCTCTTTTATACAACATGTATAATTAAGTTAAAAAATCAGCATTTTTTTCTCAAGTCTCTGAGGAACCTGGAACCTGAGAGGAAGATACTGTATGATCCTGTAACCTGAGAGACAAGTGAATGTTCTGTGTCCTGGAGGTTGTCAGAGAAGGATGAAAGGAGGAGACTGGCATGCAACAGTCCAGGAAGCGGAAGGAGAACCGATGGGATGTTCTGACCTCGAAGCCAAGGGAAATGTCTATGGAGGCTCGCATGGACACCTGTTTAGAATGCTACTACAAGACCAAATGAGAACAAAGAAGTAATATCCGGATTTCTATGGGGAGTGCTGAAAATGACTGGATTGTGTTGAGGAAGAAATGGAGGTTGAGAATCTGGGGACAGGGGTTTTACATGTCTTTTGTGTTTTTCAAGGACAGGATAAAAGGAAGGAGGACAGGCCACCCCAAATGGCATTTCTCTTGCTTGTCATTTAAAATGAGAGATAATAAAACATTCCTATATACTGATGTGAATGATTTTTTTTAATAAAGGGAGAAACTGATGGATCAGAGAAAAAGGAGATGATGGCAAGATAGAAGTTCTTGAAAAGGGTGTAATGATGAGACAGCTGGCCTTTGATTGGATCTGGCCAACTGTTCATTATTAAAACACACAAGGAAGGGAGGGTTCAGACGGAGGTAAGTCCCTTGGCCGATTCAGGGGTGCATTCCTATCTGTTGGTTTCCCTCTGGAACAATATGATATAAAAGTGAACAGAAACACAACAGCAAACAAGCAAAGAATTTTACCTATTTTCCTTATTCTAGATTCTAATGTTGCAACCAGGAAGAAAGCACAGAATTGTGAGAATGAAGAATAGAATTTGTCTCTAATAAAAGAACACTAATTGTTCAGATAGGGAGTTATTTAGACGAACAGCTTCTTCATTCTTTTTAGCTTCTTAGGAACAGATGCACTATAAAACCTTTGGGACAGGGTACTCACAAATTTATTAAGAAAATAAATGATCTGATCACTGTTCAAATAGTTGGTGGCAGCACAATGTGACAGAAAATAATCTGAGTCAGAAGAGATGAAGTATGCTCCCAGATTCATAAATGATACATGCCGCAAAATACTGGGCAAGTGCTTTCTCACTACTTCTATTTCTCAAGCCATATATAAAAGTATTAAAGTAGTAATTTATATCTTACAGATTTGCAATGAAAATTGAATCAAATCAAATCAAATTATCATAAATGATCATCATTGTCATCTTCCCGACAGTAGTAAGAATTATTTTTTTATTGGGCATGGAATGCCCAGGATAAGGCAGTAATTCTACACTATGGCTGTGTGCACACACACGCACACACACACACACACACCCTTTTCTTTACCTTAACATTGCAAAGTAAGCCTCATTATTTTCTGTTGGATGAGGACTCTGAGATGTAGAGTTTAAATGACTTTCTTAAAGTCAACATGTCAGGTAAATGCTTACAAAATTCATGGTAACTCTAAGATCTCCTCTAAAGGTAATTATGAAATATTTTTTAAAACTCTTTTATGCATTTCCCATAACCATATTTTTAAGTAAATTTTTACCTAATGTGCTGTGATGTCTTAACTCTTTGCTATTGTTGTTTTCAGAGCTCCAGGACTGCTATTCCTTCAAGGTCTATTAGAATTTTTAAATGCCCTTCTTATTGCACCTTTTATTGGTCCCTTCTTGCAATTCTATCTTTCAAACTCAATTAAGCAAATTGTTTATTCTTCCTGCCTTTGTTCTCCTCTCAGCTGAGGTGACCTCAGGGGACTGCAGCTCGCCACTGCAATGAAGTGCTTAGATCAGAAGTCTGAGCAGGACCCCATTTACTGGGACAGCATTGCCATCAGATGGTGTGTGTATCAGCACAGCTCCAAACCTCCGGCTTTGCAAACATCTGGGACCTCTGCTTCACCCTGAAGCATTTCTACCATTCAAACTGAGGCTTAAAATTTCTTTTGTGCATTTTTGCTTGGGAACTGGATGACTTCCAATAGAAGGGTCAATAAGTATAATTAAAAGGCTCATCCAACCGGATCTTTCTCCAAGTGCATCCTTTTGGAAGGCCAACCCTCTTCATCTCAGCAATGGAATTTTTAGAACAAGGTTGTAGATGTCTTCTCTTTATTAAGTTGCATAGTTTGATGTCTGGCCAGTTGTAATCACAGACCTTAGACAATTAGGGACACACCTACATATGCAGAGAGTTACCAGACAATGTTCACTGCATGGTTGCCTGGCCAATAGCCCTACTGAAGAAACACTCATCCACTCAGTGATCCCTGCAGACAGGTAACGATGCCATGACTCATCAGGAAATGGCAGTGGCAGAAAAATAGCACTCACTACCTTCCTGACTAACTATTATATAAGTTTTCTTGTCTACATATGCCTACTTCTAGCCAAAAATCTTCAAGCTGTCTGTTATTACTTCTTTGTTGATATTAAAAAAGCAAAACCTTTGTGAATTTACATAACATATCTAAAGTCTTAGAATTATAATATGTCTAAAATTATCTATCACTAAGGCCTATATATTTTGTTCTATTAAATTTTCTCTGAGCCAATCATCACCAACTTCTCAAAACTATGAATTTTCTTTAAAAACTTGACTTTGAATCTCCATTACATTGAACAGTGCTTCCTCAGACCAGCAGCCTGGGTTACTGTCTTGCTGCCGAAGTCTAGATGTTCAGTGATCCTTTGAATTACTGGTCTATTGCTATATCATTCAAAAGATGACAGCACAGTTCATTTTTTAAATTTCTTTTGCACCTGAGGTTTTGCCAAGATCTGTTTATCGCTGTCATGTGAAAAAAGAAAATATGATCAAGCCTGAAACATTCAAATGTAAAGTTTCTCTTTTATCATTCAAATAAGGGACAGTAACAAATCAAAAGACAAGATTTCACTCTCAGTGATTGACTTAGACAAACTACATGCTGAATGAATGCTAAATGAATTAGATGTAGTGACTACTGCTTAAACTATATGAATTCTGATCCTTCTCAAATGTGGCAGACAGATTTGAAACAGATCTTTGATCAGTCCTAATGGCAACACCAGAACAGTGGTGATAATAATTTAGGATTGTATTGTTGTTTTTCCTTTTAAATCTGTTAACAGATGTATCAGGAAATGGATCACATTGGGACACATACAGTGACCACAGCTGGACATGTACACTGATAACCATTTTGAGGGGCACCTGCAGTTCATCTCCATTGAGCAACCCCTCTAGGAAGTTCAGTTCCTTGTCATTTGGTGGAGATTGCAGGAATTCAGACAGATGCTTGTTGCCACAGGGATGGGGGGGGCTCTTCAGTGATACCTGGCCTTCCAACATAGAACCTTTCCTTCACACACAATTTTACTCGGGATCTCTGGAGGCCAGCCTGGAAATAATTTGAGGATAGCTAGAAATTTGAATGAATATAAGTATAATCTTTACACATATTTTCATAATTATACTTTTTATTTGAAAAACACAGGACAGATATTAACAAATAATAGAATCACCAACTAATACAATTCTGATAGGTCAGCAATTAAAAGAACAAGGTTGGAATTCAAAGAGTAGCCTTCAAATTTTTCTTTCTGCCACTTACTAGCCACGTGGCCTGGGGAAGCTAACCTTTTGAATTCTTAATGTTATCTCTGTGCTGGGAATCACCATGTGTAAGTGAACCTTAATGGAGGAATTAGGAGCCATCACAAATATCAAACACATTCCAAATGCCTTGCACATAAAATGTATTTGATTTTAATATTAAATTATCAATATTATTATAAGTCATGATAAAAGTCATAAATGTCACCAGTTTAAAAGACAGGCATTTAATATGCATTTGGGAAGCCAGTAAACAAGATGAAAAAGAATAAAAACTGTGAGAGATAATAAAACAATTGGTGCTGGAATGATTTTGATATAAATAGATTTTAGGGGGAAGGTGGGAAATTTTAAAAGAAAGTAAGCTGAGCATTTTTTAAAGCTACACAGTAGGGTACTAAGTCAAAACTCACAGATGAAAATCCATATGATTTGCCAAAAAAATAAATAAGAAAATTCATCAGCTGGAATAAGCACGTTGCTTATGTGTGCACGTTGCTTCCATTTGGAAGAACAGTGCTAGAGAGACACTTAATATTCATGACTGACACATTTTCTTTGTACTGTCAGTCAGCTGGAACCAAAATACACAGCTGGCGAGAAAGCCCATCTCTGCTTCATGTTTCATCTGATGACCTTATACATCAAATCAAGAAATGTGCACAAAACAACGCTCTTCATCCTGCCTTGTATTTTTCAAAGGACGATACCGGGCCAATATCTGCCACAGTATAACCTGTTTCCTCTCTTCACCTTTCAAGTTCTTACCTGAAGTCAACACGAGATTTCTAGGATGTGAGTCCAATTATCAGCCCCCAAAAGAAAAAAGAAAAAAATAATACACACTTGGTCAAATATCATATTTGCAGGCAAAGTAATCTGTCAAATAGAAGACTCATTTTGTCTTTAAAGCACTGAAGCTATGTAGAGATAGTTTTAAATCTTTTTCTTTAAAAACAGCCAGAATATTCAGGAAATCTAAATGTTGGAAGGAATCTCCATTATTCAAATATGTCCATTTTAAAAAGATTCTAAATTTTTCCAGTCTGATCCTATCTTTTATTACAGGTTCTTAGAATTGTTATCTCTATAGAGGATATTTATTGGCCACATTTTACATGTACATAGGATATGCATACCAAATTATAAGTGTACAGTTTTAAGTTTTCACACAGGAAGTGATATATAAAGTTTATCTGTGATAAGAGATGAAAATACAGGAATGGACAGAGAAAGGCAAACATTGACGTGTCTGGTCTGTTCAGAGAAAAAAAGAAAAGCACTGGTCTTTTGCCATTGTCTGAGAGCGTGAAATATGTCATAAATGCAAAATCAGAAATAAAAGCAGTCAAGCAAATGCATATCAAAATCTTCCTTGAGATTCCAATCCTCTTTAGCATGTCAGTTTCAATCAATGAGAAGATATTTGGGTGATGGTGACAAAACTAAAATAAAATGCATTATAATACTTAAACAATATTTTATGAGGAGATAATTCTTAGAACCAAATCGATACCTTTTTTCTCTCAAAAGAGATTACTTAAGACTAGTACATAAGTCCCAGAACATCATAGTGGAAATAAACTCCTAGCTTTCAGTCCTTTGAGAATTAATTGTAGATTTACACATCTCTGCCTTTTGGTATGTAGCAGATTCTAATGATCCCGGGATGACAGAGTGCAGTTGTGATCTTGCGGTCTTAGAGATTTAATTAGACATGAAATGTGCATTACCTATGATGGCCATTTAAATTATCAACGCACACACTGCAATTCTCAGACCCACAAACTGGAAGGAAGCAGGAGGGAAGAATACAGTAAATAGCCTTTCGACATAATGGGATCAGGAAAATATCATATTACCATTGGCAGGCTGGTGACTCACCACCTCTCTCTCTAAGAGTCTGGGCTGTTTTGTATTTCACAAATGATCGCTGCTTATTCTCTGTCTCCCAAGTACCAAGTCTGCTCGTCATCACATTTGTCAATTTAATACCTTGGCTAATTTCACCCCAGAATAATGTTTCTGTTTCTAGAAGTCTACCCTCTGTGGCAACAAATACCCACAGGTTTCCAGGAAGCAACGCTAATAGACACCGGATGGGGAAAGGCTCTCCAATCAGAGCCCAGCACCCACTGCCAACGCCTGTCAGCCCGGCCCTCGGGAAGCAGTGATTAGAACCCTGCTGTGTGCAGCTGTCTGTGGGAGGAGGTGAAGGCAGGCACCTCACCCCCTGGACCTGGAGCCCAAGCTCCCAGACGGGCATGGAACGCTCTCCACCGAAGGTCAGGGGCTGCGTGGGTATGTCCGGAAGGAGCTCAGTAGCTGCTCATCCCTAAGCACTAACCTCTGTCCTTCTAACTTACAAAGTGTGGACCACAGTTGACCAAAGCGGGGCCATGCTCGAGGCCATGCTTGGCCATCTCAACAGGTTGGTGTGGTGCCGAGAGGGAAGGAGCAGTGGCTGATTAGAGAAGGATTGATGACTCTGAGCGCTTCTCGGGTATACACCATCTGGGCAGGTGTCTTTTAAGTAAGATAAATAAACATATGTCACTGCAAGTTTCTCATTACAAGTGGCATGATAATACAGAATCAAAATTTCTGAGTCCAACTGCCAGGCTGTGACAGAGCAAAATTTCTTCAGATAAACAAATCCCTGTGCCAGCTGGGATTGGAAATGGTGCTCTTGCTGCACCTGAAATGTTTTTTACCAAGGTAAATAGACCTCCTTCTTTCTAGAAAAGTAAACATAAGCCATGGGCCTCTCTATCCAAGCCAGAACACGGGTCATAAAACTTCTCGCTCTGTATGCACATGGACCCAAATCAGCATGCTGGCCTCTAAGCTAATGTCTGAAGCCAAGTAAAAGACTATTTTAGAAATTCACATCAGAAATTGGTGACCACAGGGACTCAGAGGTCAGGAATTTCCAAGGACAACAATAGACTAGTGAAAAGCCATGATGACAAGTGTAGGCAGTCTTCCAAAAAACACTAGTCCAGAGCCTCATATAGTCGATTAAAAATTCAGTTCCTCCCAGAATACTGAAAGGGGATCCCAAGGACCCATCTGAGCCATTGTTGGGGATTCTAATACAGGAGCAAAAAATTTCCTTTCTGCAGTTCATGTGTATTAATCTGCCACAGCACATGCATTTAAATCTTGCTGTGAGACTGAGGACAATCTGTTTTCATAATAACTGCAAAGTGCTCAGAAAAGAGTATCACATCTTATCTATACAAGATTATTTTCAATATTTCTTTTTACTTGAACCTGTAGTGAAATGACAATTTATTTTTCATTTTTTAGACCTAGGACAGTGTGTTTTAGAATTCCACTATAAAGTTAGTTTATAGGTGGCAAAGATTTACCCAACAACAGATCTACACAAACAACCAGAAACCCAGAAGTACTTGTCCATCAAGTGCTCAGTCTTGCAGCAATCCTTATCCCCGAAGCAAGACACACAGTATTTACACTGCCTACTTATTCGTGACTCTTCCCATGGCCCAAACCACACAATTAATCCACAACCCCTACCTCTCTGTAAAGCTGGAGCTGATAACTTTTTATAAAAGATTAAATAATCTGAATAGGAAGAGTTGTGACTCATAATTCCCAACAAAGTTTATTGTTTGCTTGCATTCATTTGGTCAGAATTAGAAACCGTCAGTATTCACACTGATTCCAGAGCTCAATTTCACTTAATCCAACTGCTTGTTTACAATTTTTTCTATGGTTGCAAAAATAACACAGTTTTGAAAGTTTTTCTTGAGGTTTTAATCCTTGGTAGGATGCAGTTAAAAAAGTCCCTTTTCTGTTTCTTCTATTGAATATAACTAAAAGCCTTTGATAGAATACAAGGAAAAACTATTTGAAGGTTCTGAAAAAATAAATAATAGCTCATAGCTTGGGAAAGAAAAGCAAAACTGAAACCATCCAATCAGTGTGTAGTTTCCTGATGGAGTTTACTGGAAGCTGCACTCAGCAGCATCTGGGAACTCCTAGGACTGCACAGACAGAATCGTCTCTGACAAGAGCTCTTTTTGGGAAGAGGGAGAGGTGTTCTATGTGGGCCAAAAGTAAAGAAGAGCCTCCATTTCTTAAAAACCATGTTATTGTTTTTCTTTCCTTCCCAGGCCTCTAGGAAATGTTTAAGGTATGGCTAAGAATGTATCTGAGAAGGGAACTTTTCCTTTTGAGGAGGAGACTTGTTGTCCTAACAAAAAGGGAGAAAGAGGAGGCTCCTTATTGCTTTCATTTTTACACTTGGCTCTAGAAGTACAGGCAGTCATGAGACAACAAAATGAAGTCCTGTGTTTCACCTCAGACCACAATCACTTGAGAGCAAGAGAATATGAGGAGATCCTAAAGAGAAGTTAACCAGAGAAAGTGATCTCATAATGTGCAAGAGCTCCCGGGCTCATGACTGAGCAGTGTATGAGCCGATCTGAATCTGGAGTGCATTCCACAAGCTCCCAGAAGTAGAGAGTTTTCCCCCCCTACATTAACATTCTCCATCGAGCACCATAATATAATGTTCAAAATATCATGGATTTAATCTCAAATTATTCCATGTACAAAGAATTGTAAAAATCTCAACCTTTCTCAAGAAAAAACACAATCAAGAGATGCCTACTCTAAGGTAAAACAGAGGCTAGAATCATATGAAACATTTATTATTATAACTATACTCCAAGAACTAAGATTAAGTATTATCAACTAGAATGAAACAAACTTAGCAAAAATCTAGAAGCTACAAGGAATGACCAAATAAAAAGCTTAGATTTGAAGAATACAAAACCCTTAAAAAGTAGAACTTACTGGGTTAAACTTGATAGGAGAAGGAGCTGGTAGGGTGAGACAGTGAATTTAGTAAGCAAGGAAACTAGGCCTTCTAAAGAAAGTGTGTGTAGAGGAGGGGACTGAAAAAATGAACAGCACCTTGAGGATCTGTCAGGCAACACCAAAAGGTTCTTGTGTTATCAGAATGTCAGAAAGAAAGGATTGTGTGGTACAGAAAAAAATACTTGAAAATACAATGGCTCAAAACATCCCAAATTTGATAGGAAACAATCTGAAGATTCAGGTAGCTCATAAATTCCCAGAAAGGTAAACTAAAGAAATCCATATCGAAATTTCTAAGAACTAAGGGCAACAGATGAAAACCTTAAAAGAAACCAGAAAAAAGTGTTGAATTACATGAAGCAGAAGCATGATTCAGATGGCTGTGTGTTTTTCTCATCAGAAAAATGGAGATTGGGAGACTGCAACAGACAAAGTTTGAAGGAAAATTATTGTCAATCTAGAAGTTTACATGTAGTTTTTAAAAAAACGTAAGTACTACAAGTGAAATATAATTTCAGAAAGAGAAAAATTATGAGTATATCTCATCAGCAGACTTGCTATACATTTACAGAATGAGTCATGAAAGTAGTAAAATTGAATGCTTAAAGCAACAAGACAGATAAAAGAAATCAAAGAATTAATGATTAGTCTGATATCCGATATCCTATGTTCATAGATTAGATGACGCAATATAGATAAGATGCCAACTTCTCCCAATTAATCAATGCATTTAATACCTTTCCAATCAAAATCCCAGATGATGTCTTATATATAAAGGTAGTCACTCAAATTAAAATGGTAATTCAATAGAGTTTAGTGAAAACAATTGACATGAGAATAGTGATGAACTTAGACTACTTTATTTCAAGGTTTCCTCTAAAGCTTTTGTAACCAATTCTGTGTGGTTTTCCTAAAGGGATAGAAAATGGAATAAAATGTAGACACCAGAAATAGAACCAGATGTAGATGGCTTTAACAAAGATATAAAAAGAAAAGGTAGTGTTTTCAACAAATGGTGATGACGTAGTGGGGCATCCAGAGGCAAACAGCAACAAAACTGTGACCTACATCTGATACCCTACATAAAAATTAACTAAGAGTACATCATAAACAAAATTACATGATATAAACCTAGAAAGTCTACAGGTGAAAACCTTCCTGGCATGGGGCTTTGCAGAGTCCTCAGATATGACACCTAAAGTGTGACCCATAAGACAGATGAACAACTGACCATCATCAAAGTTAACTTTTGGCTCTGTGCGTGATACTGTCAAGATAATTATCTAAGCTTCAAGCTAAGGGGAAATATTTTCAAGTTACACAACATGCAAAGGACTGGATTACAAAGTAATAACTCTTACAATGAAACAATAAGACAACTCGATTAAAAATGGTAAGACATGTGAACAGATACTTCAATAAAGTATAAATGGGTGAAAATAAACACATAAAATATTCTCAACACTTTCACTCACTACAGAAATGTAAGTAAAATTCATCATGATAGTATTGCACATAGAATAGAGTAAATAAATTAAAAGAGTACATAATACATGTATGATATACATATGTACAGCACACACACAAGGCAATATTAGGTGCTCGTATGGATGGAAGTGATTGTAATTTTCATATATTTTTTTATTGGGACCCTGACTGGTACAGCCAAAAGTTTGCAAAGGGAGATGTACACACACACACACACACACACACACACACACACACACACACACACACACACGAAGAATGGAAATCCATACTTTATTGAACACTTCCTGAATAACCTACATAAGTTCAGACATCAACAAAAACTCATATCAGTCCTGTCCCTGTGTAACAGACACAGAAACTGATATTCATCATCGAAAGGGCTTTCAATGGCCATATTGAAAGCAGAAGTTACATCATGGCTGCTCCTTCACTTTAAATAAATAAACAGCCCACGGTGTTCTACAGACTGTTCCATGGCCCATGTGGCGCACTCTATGCTGTAAAGTAGAATGGTAACAAGTGGTTGGATTGGGCAGATTGCACTCTGTTATTCCACTCACCTTGTACAGGGTCCTCATCGCCTCCTTTTATTTCCAAAATCACCAGTCCCTTTCTGACCTCTGCTGTCCTCCACTCGCTGTCTCCTGAAATAGGAGCAACTCCTTCCCCAGCCCTGAGCACGGGTGCTTCCCCACACCTCTTAGATGTGAAATATCCCACTCTTCTAGTCCGCTCTAACTAAAGAAACAAGCTCAGTCTGCTCGAGCTGTCACCTCACTTATGTTCTTCATAGCACCGACCATAGTCCACAGTTGCAGTTACTGAAATACTCTAGTGTTTGTTAGCTTGTATATTGTTCCCTCACATGGTACATTCTGTAATATCAAATCTTGTGCTTTATTTGTCCTTCAGTTTTCAGAACCTAGTATGGACTTTGTACTTCATGGGTATTCAGTAAATATTAACCGATAAATAGACAGAGCCTTGGGTCAAGAATTCAAATCCAGGTTTCCCCCTAACACACATGCTCCTTCTCTCAGACTACCAGGATCTCTTGTAGCTGGTTACTCAGATAAGTGGGGAGAGACACACAAAATGAAATATATCTGCACATAAGAGGCACACACTTGCATGGATTAATGTTAGAAATGTATAATAATTTGATACATGATTAAAATGAAACATTTTAAAATTTACATATAAGGAAACTGAAATTTTTTAGGCACACAATTCTGTATTAATATATGTAGAGATGTTTGCAGCCACTTCCACACCTAGGGAGAGAATGGTTTCATAACCACAGTATCTCCCTCATGCTGTTCTTTTTAAATTAAATCTTTGCCTCATTCCAACTGCTGCTAAATTCAGTGTTTCCATCATTGTAGCTTGTCTTTTCTGAACATAAGCTGGAATCATAAAACATGAATCCTTTTCAGATGAACTTCTTTCTCACTTGGGTCAATTCCCTTGAAATCTGTGTAATTTCTGTGTGTGGTATTTTTCTGTTATTAATGAATAATATTCCATCATATGGTTGTATCAAAATTTGTTTGTCTACTTATAGACATTTGGAATATTTTCAGTTCTTAGGAATTATGGATTCAGCAGCCATAAACTTTTATGTCTGTCTTTTCTCTGCCATCTCATATTTTTTATCTTCTATCTGGCCTTGAGAATCTAAACAGACAATCTAAGCAGTCCTTCAAGTACATAGTACTTTCAGAGACTCTGATTTCTGTTGCCTTTGTCCTCTTGTGAGAGTAGACCACGGGACAAGCAACTCACTCTCTGTTGGTTGAACCTTGTGAAGTGGTAGTCTTGAGAGAGCACAACCAGAGAATTAGGCTGCATTAATTCCATGAGATTCAGTTTTCTAGCACATTAAAATGTGGCCTTGTGAGCCAGGGATTTAGCTCAGTGGTTCCAGCACCTGCCTTGCAAGTGCAAGGGGTTCAGTCCCCATTAACCACATACAAGAGACTCATGCCCACCAGCAATCAGAACCACATACCGCAGTGCTAGGCATGGTGGCTCACACCTGGAATCCCAGAACTTGGGATGCAGAGGCAGGAGGATTGCTGTGAGATCAAGACCAGCTTGAACTACAAAAGTGAGGCTCTGTCTCAAAAACACAAAAACAAGAAACCCGGCTTGTGATCTGGGCTGATTTTTATTTGTGAAGCATTAGATTGTTTGTAGACCCCTTGTAGTTAGTTCTACATTCCCTGATTCCCAATGATTGTCCTTAACAGTACACTCCTTCTCACTAGTGTAAGGCAAGAGGACATCCAACTCTTTTGCACACTGTCTGTGTTACCAACATGTTTGCGGACAGGCTCTATTTAATGTCATAGCATCAATATATAAAAGAGCTTTTCTGAAGGCTGAATGCTATACTAAAAAAATGTTCAATCTCTGCTATCTTTTCATTAGGAAAACTTTAATTTCATCATATGAAACAACTATTTCTATCACTTTGTTGAGGATTGTCTTAATATAGGAGCTACAACAGAGTTAGGAAGTCAAATCTTACTAATCCCATTAGTTGACACAGTTCCAGTGTGTGGCACTGAATGTATAGTTCCTCAAGGATAGTATGTAACAACTATAAAATGTATTTTGAACAGTATTTTTAGCTGAGTAATTAGTTGTTTGAAATAGAAATCCATTCTCCACTGCTGTCTAAGTGAAGCCACGTCATTTTATCTGTCGACAAGGTAGAAGGATGACATTATCAGACACGCACTGAACGCCAGCCTACAGTAGTGCCACAGCGCTGCATATGCGTGTGCATTCTTTGACAGCTCATATCGGCATGAGCCTCTTTACCCAGCTTTCTACCTCTCACCTGACAAAAATAGACAAAAACTAAAGGCAGATTTCCTGAAGAGCAGATTGCAGTTTTTTCCCCTTCTGTCTCTTTGTTGCTGCATCTGTTAATCCTACTTCTACCGACTTTCAGGCAGACAGGTTAGTTACGCAGGTCATATTAATTTCTGGAGGGTTTTCAACATCATCATTAATTTTCCCCCCAGATCCTCATGAGGCAGCTATTGATACAAAAACATGCAACTTGTTTATTCATGTCAAAGCTCCTTTCTTCTCAGCAGGAAGTGAATTTCAGTCTCAGTCTCCAGTCTCTCAGCCATGATGAATCAAAGCACTACAGCTGGGAGAGCTGGAAAATATTAAAATCGAGAGAGGCCTCCGGGGCCTCACTGTCCTCTGCTCTGTCTACTGAGCATTCTTTTCTGCAGGGTATTGTTATGAAACTCCTTGATAAGCTCTGAACTACACCGTGGTGAGAGTTTCTGAAGATCAATCACAAGCCGAATATGATGGTTTTAAGGCACCCTCTTCCTGAACCAATCAATAACAGCTTTCATGCAATCTTTTGATGAGAGTATCTTCTATACTTTGCTACCAAGCTCTGCTAAATCACGTTTCATCTCCTGTTTGAATTTCACTGCTGGCAGTTGCGTTGCTCACTCCCCAGTACAATGAATTGGTTTATATCATCTCCAATTGCCTGACAAAGCCCAATTTGCTCCATCCTGTCTGAAAACTAGGCTGCTGCTGACTATACCCCTGGAACACTCTTTCTTCCCTTTTACAGTACAAACATTTTTATGTATCTAATGGACTATAGTGGGAAGAGTGATCAGGGCTAATCAGTCATAGGACTCCAAATTTCTCAGTAGAAAATTATAACTGGTTTGAATTTGAAACTCAAAGAGAATAGTGGAAATTAAGGTAGGAAACATCAGAGATTGCCAGAGGCTATGTGTGAAAAAAATTGGATAAAGACTGAAAAAGTCAGCCAGGCTCCATGCTTGGTTTACAGGGTGTCCCATGTCCTGATAGAAGGAGGACAAAACAAGACAGTTCAAGACTGGTCACAGCAGCTGGGTTTGTGGGAAGGAAGTGGTCCCTCCGCACCTGTAAGAAGCCCACTGCCTAAGATTCTTTGTTTCTTTGCTACATAAGGGTCGTTCTTTTTCTCTCATTTTATTATGTAATTTGTATGGCTCCTCTGTCTACACCTCCGGATGACAGTTTCTGGCCTCGTCCTTTATCTTTCCTGCCTCAGTGAAGCTATGCATTTACTTCTTCTACAAGATAGAGACCTAGAATTCTTTCTTGTTTTTCTTGGAGGAATTTTTGTCCTTCACTCATACTGAGTGACTATAAGTGAATATCATATGGACACACACTCTGGGTAGACGGGGAGATCCTCTTCAGTGGCCTTTTCCGCTGCTCACTGGTGGTGTTAAAGGAATTAATGAAATCAAAATTATCCTTTTACGGAAAACCCATGAAAGACATTCATATCTCAATATGGATGAATTTATCAAATGTCCAAAGTATATGACAAAAAATCAGGGCCAAGAAACGTAAGGGTAAAAGAAAGACTATATTCCCACAACTCTAAACAGCATCAAATTTGCCAGCTAGCTCCATGCCTCTGTATGTGGGGCCCTTTTCCATCTGCAACCTTATTTCAACAAGCCTTCTAAGACCACGATCTCCCTCTAACTGTCTCTCTTTTGGTGTCAGGAAAGACTCTAACCTGACTAGGAACAAAGAGAATTTATGTTACCTACACTGCTGGGATACATGCATTCGTGACAGTCACTTTTGAGAACATATGCAGAAAACTGGCAATCTTGAACACTGGGATAATTTTTACATCCATAATTCCTTAAATAATTCAGTGGCCTTCTTTGTTTGAACATTAACATATATAACCAGAGGAAATTGAGGGCAGCCTCAGGGCTCCAATGGCAAATTGATTATGGTCTCTGAAGAAAACTGTAAGCGTCTAAGGAAAAAAAAATAGTGTAGCTGAGACAAGCTTAAAAGTTGACAATCAATACTCATGCTAATATATTTCAAAATATGTCATTATTTCTATTTGTTTTTCTAACAGATTTCTAAGTCCTCTATGACCATTTTTGTTTCACATGGGAAGTTTATATTAAGGCTAAGTGGATATTGGACATGAGATAATTATTTTGGAACATATTTATGGAAATAAGATTACTTTTTCAGGGTTTCAGTCCATGATTTTTCCTTCAAGGTTTGACAATGACTAATAATAACGCCAATAAACACCAGCAATAACATATTTGCCACTCCACTATAATAGCTAAGTAGAAGCAATTTTAGCTAAACGTGATCATCTCTTGAAAACAAGATTTGGATTTACAAGAAATGCAAAAAAGACTCACGTTTTCCCTAATAATGGGAAAGAGATTATTTTTGAGGCCCAAAGACAACATAAGTTGTTTGGAATTGGGCTTCATCTCATTATTGATATATTTTCATTTGCTGAACTGCTGCAGAGTTATGATCTGCCCTGGTTTCCTGTTGAGAGTTTTATCTTTCTATTTTTATAGCACATGCCTTTTCAAAAGAGTAAACTTCCAGAGCAATTTGTTTAAGATACAGCTAGTGAATATCAAGATCAGTGAGAGATTGTCATGAATACACTACAGCTTTTCCTAAGAACAAAGCTTTGTTGTCGGCTTTTCAGCTCTGACAGTTTTAGAGAGTTTGGCTCAGGGCTGCCCTGGAGAGTTGGGCAGGTTGTTCATTTTGTGAAGGCATCTGGCCAAAGGGGTAAGGAGACTGAAATCCAGCCCAGCTCTGCTTGCTGATCCATGTGCTCTGGCATAGGGTGGCATCCACCTGGAAGAAGGGGAGTCTTTCTAATTCATATGAGTGCATATGATGGGCAAATGACAGCCCTATTTAGCTTGGCAGCTAACATGGAGCAGAGAGACTGAAATGTTAAGATTAATTTTGGCTCTGTTAAAAGCAGGAAGACAAGAGCATCTGTCTAAGATGGGAGATGGGAGTGATGAGAGGACAGACTTTTCCAAAGTCTGAAGGACATAGCTAATTTCACTGAGCAATCAAAATTTTAGACCCAATTCTCTCCTTAGTAAGTTAGTGACAATGCGTACAAAGTAAGGTACCCAACACAGTGGCTGGAAGTTCACTGGCAGCTTTTGTTGTCCCTGCTGGTATCTCCAGTCTCAGTGCACAGTCACGTCTTCCTTCCCTACCATCCCCAGGGAGAAATACCCTCTGCCAGAACGAACCCGTCCACACATACGTGTACACCTAGACAACCTCACGCAACAAGGACATAAGCCCTCGTGCACTGTGCTCCACCTATCGGGCATATGGAGTAAAGCAGCGGAATCTTGACTTCTTTCCATAATGGCGACCACTCATGCTATAGAACAGCTGACTCTTCTAACTTGGGACTACAGTTCTCAGCCAGGTGTCCGAGGGGAATGAATGGATGAACCCCATGAATACAGAAAATATCCAAGGTTACTAAAGACCCTTGAAGCTATCTCAGGTGAGTCTCTAGTACCCAATCAGTTCATAGAAGTCCCCCATTCAAAGGCTCAGAACTACAACTGAGGGAAAAGGAAAAGGAGTTGGGAAGATTATTCTCTCTTATCCCAGGAAATGGAGTTCTTATCTGCAATGAATCTGTCAAGAACTGCCTTGTCCAGTTCTTTGCCTCTGATTTATCTCTTTTTAGAGACTTAGGGCCATCTGGCTAAGGCTGCTGACTTTTACTAATTCGGGACAATCATTTTTACCTTGAGTGGAAGCCAATACTTGGCGTGGCAGCAAGAGTATTTACTGTTGCTCTCTACACGCGCTGCCTGGCTCTCTGCATGGCCCCTGGGCCCCGCTATAGTTCCCTTCTCAGCTTCACAGTCTTTGATGCCTGTTTACCCTGTAGTGCCAGCACCTCCACCCTCCCTGCTTCTAAGTGTTCACAGTTCTTGCTCTGAGTCCTGTATTAGGAATCATGGTCCACACCTCCGACTGAAACAAATATCCTCTATCTCACTTGTCCTCTTTTCACTCTGTCTTTGGTCTCCTGTCTTTGTTCTTCACTCAAATCTCTCGCTACACTCACATTTATAGGATGAAGCCCACAGTTCAAAAAAAAAAAAACAAAACAAAACAGTCATGTCATTTAGCAAAATATTCCAATAGTAGCATTTCTATATCAGATCAGTCAATTGGTTACTAAGTTAACAATTTATCTTGTTTATTTCATGTCTCTTATTTGGACTTCTGATCTTGTTTATCAGGTGAGAAGAATTCAGATGCCCCTTAGTGAAAAACATCATAAGAATAATTCCTTGGACCAGGGATTTAGCTCAGTGGTACTGCACCTACTTAGCAAGCACAAGACCCAAGTTCAATCTCTGGTACAGACCAAAAAAAAAGGAACAGTTCGTAACAAAGCAAATATAGTTGATCAGTCTCGCAATAAACTCAAAGTGCAAGTGCCAGGGCCCAACTGCATGTTAGCTCTGCACAGTATGTGGAACACTTTGTAAATCCATGTTTCTGTCTCTTTTTTACACCATGGATTACCAACTACTATCACCTCCATCTATCATGGATATTTTGTTAGCTTTTTATACTCAATATCCATTTGTTCACTGTTCTCTCAAATGACAAATGATCCTCAACCTCAATGAATTTTCATATTTTGGTCAAAGGGATCTTTCTAGAATATAGTTCTGGCATAATTATTGACTATCTCAAAAGTTTTAACATTCTCCCATCCCCATCCAAAAAAAAATCTTACAACATGAATTCTATTTTCAACCTAATAGAAATTCTCATGATTTTAGATTTCTTACATTCCAATAGAAAAAATTCCAAAGTTCTGCAGATAGCATTCAATTCTGCTCTTATAGTTTTAGGTAGCAGTGTAAGAAATTGCAAGGATGTTCTTTTTATCCAATACCATTTATATATCCATTCATAAACATTGATCTACCTACATAACTTGGATGAGTTTCTTAATATCTATTAGCTTTGTTCATATAATACTCCTAGCATGCTCAAAGATGTTTAATAAGTATCAGATTACTTCCTCAGATATATGCCCTTAGCATAATTTTTCTATATACTTTCTCAACAACAGAATCTTTGAAATTTCCCCTCTTATATTTACTACGTTTGTTTATAATGAAATATTCTAAGTACTTGATGACCATAGATTTTGTGCTGGGGCAATATCCTGTCTTTGCCTAAAGCTATTTCATTCTCTTTTTTTTCTTTTCCTTAACTGGATCTGCTTGGAGCACAGAACAGCTCCAATAAGGAATCAATAGTCTCTGTCCTTGGGATGCATGGGGATGAGATGTATCACAAACTATTAAAACAAGGCAAATCACTTTGCTCTAGAGAATGAATCTGCAGACTCAGGATGGGCAGGAGGAAGAGGCAACGGGTCCAAGCAGCAGTAACTCCAAAGGCCCTGCTTAGTTTCACTACTCCTTCGGTGGCATTGCTCACTTGGATTTCAAGAGGCTCCGGTGCCATTTTTGCTATCCGATACTTCTGTTCCCTTATAGCACTCTGGCCTATAGAAGAACCTAGATATCTTCCCTTGGCTTTCCTGAGCTAAGCTAAAGCTCTACAGAATTCAAAATAGACTTCACCAAACATAAAAGAATAAAAATGTAACAAAGAAAGTACAAAAATATAAACTCAGTCATAATTAATCCATATGAATTTGTGATATTTCATGGTTAGTATTTTATATTTACATCCTTGCCAGAACTAGAAGGTAAGAGGAAAACGGAGAGCTGGCCTCCTTCACAAAACACACACAGCATGTATATACATATAGAGCATGTGGTGCTTTCTGTTAGTCTTGCTTCATGTTGATGCCTGATCTTTTCCAGAATTTGTTCCGTCAGATTGTGATTAGGAATATCAAAAGCAGCCCTGTCAGAATCTGCTCTGCCTGCCTGGGAGAGGAACGAATGCCTGCTGTGTAACAGGACGGAGCTGCCAAACTCTTGAAGGCTTGGCACCTTGAAAGAGGAAACAACACGCATTTGTTTATTATAACATTCCTAAAATGTACATATGTTCTCTCCTTTTAGGGCTGGGATCATTAGGTTCTGCTTGCCCTACCCTCTCAGCCATGGTGCAGTGCTTACATCATGAGAGTGCTTGTCGAGGTTTCCTGAATTCTTTGAAAAGTGCCTCTTGCTTTCCGCGCATCACTTTGTTTGCTGCAGCAGAGAGCCACTGCTCCAGTGGACTTACCACCTGCCGGGGCATTTCCCTCCTTTTCAAGGCAGTGCCTAATGAAATGCACGCAGCCTCCTCAGGAGAACCTTCCATGGGCAGCCTGCAGAGAGTCCTCAGAGAAGGTGACCACTGGTCTCAGACTGCAACTCAAGTTTGACATAAACCAGTCTGTCTCCAACTCACATTGAAGTTCAATGGTAATTACCCAATAATTAATCAACCTGTCATTCAGTATCTACTTACTGAGTCCTCCTCATGCCAAAGAATATCTTAGGCTTTCCTACTTTGTCCTTCTTTTTCATTTTAACTAAGAGAATGACATACTCTTTATTTTGCATTATAGTTTTCTATACATTGCTGTGAGTAATGTATAAAATCACTATTCATATCAGGTAAGTATAATATCCAATTAAAAATCACTTGGTTCCAAAAGGCAGGTGTGTAAGTAAAACATGAAAGTCTTAGGACTAATTTCTATTTGTCTAAGTTTCTGGAAATTTAAAAACTGAGACTATGACAGTATTAAAATTACACTCAAGGGAAATTAAGAATAGGTGAATGGCAAAAACATAATCCGGATCCATTTTCAATTAATAAGTTCATCCACAGGAGCTCCAAACTGGTGTCTACAAATAGCTAGACTGCACTGGGCAGGAAAGCCAACATCCAAAGCCAATAGCTGTGTGCACACAGCTCTGCCATTTATTATTCTGTACAGTAAATGGCTGGCCCATAATTCACAAGCTGAGAGTTAATGAGAATATTTGTCCCTAATACCCATAAGAAAGATAAGGACTGGTATAATGTGGTTTATCCAGTACTTCTGAGCCTTTCAAGGGCAGGAGTGAAAGCCACTGACAGCAAAATGCAACAAGAAATATTGCACTGACCTACAGACTTCTTGCTCTCCCATCAAACCGATCCATGTGTAGAGACATTAAGGAACAATTCATTCTGAATAACTGTTCCCAAATAACCTGATCTTTTTTAATTGCTAGAATAATTAACTTAATGATGTAATTGTGCAGCTTCAAATAAAAAAGGGGTTGCTTTGGGTTGGTAATTTACTTCTTTCCATAGCAAAGCTACAGTACACACACACACACACACACACACACACACACACACACACACACACACACACAGAGTTAGGAGTGAGAAACAAATTAAATGGAGAGATGTTCCCTCAAAGACTAAGTGTTTATCTACTTTTATTACCAACCTTTAGAAAGTAAATATATGCCAAAGTTTTCATCAGAGAAGTAATAAATATTAATAATTACCAATTGATTAGAGGTTTTAAATGGTCCTTCTGAACTAATGTGTCAGCAGTCCACTGTTCCTAGTAAGCACAGAATGGATGTCTGCATTAACAGCTTCTCTTTTGTTTGGGATTTTAAAGTCATGGACGTTCTCAATGGTCTCTCCTAATGGCCCTCTAACTCTCTGTGCTATTTCCTTGAAGGCAGCTGAGATGTCTTGTAAAGAAGATAAGTGTTACTACCTATGCTGAAATGAACCTACCAAATCCCCTGTCCTAAATAAAAGCAGATTGTGTGTGTGTGTGTATGTGTGTGTGTGTGTGTGTGTGTGTGTGTACACGTGTGTGTGTGTGTTTTATTGTAGGCCCCTGGTGAGGAGATCCTCAGAATGTGTCATGAGCTGGCAGCATTAAGAGAACCTCAGGATAGAATCTTGTCAACATACCACATTTCTGGAGTGGAGCCCAGGAATCTGCATTTACTAGCCACAGAGGTGATGCCTTTTGTTCACTGAAATCTCTAAGGTAAAGGTGTAGAGTTTTCCTTGTCTGTGGAGGACAGCTCAATAGTGTGCTGTGAATATAATCAAGCAGATGTCAGATATAAAATGACATGATTGTTGGCATTTTAGATTTTATATAAATGGCTCGTAAGATGGATGACATTGTTTGCATGCTAACTGAAGAGTTTGGATATTGCTTTTTATGAAGGGCATGCTCATGGGATTTGAAAAAGTAAAATGCTATGAAAAGTATTTTTCCCTCCTCCATTGTGACTTAGGCAGCAGGAAAGAACTCATTCTATTCTAAGTTTAATCACACTTCAGTGAGAGTACAAGAAATGGAGTTTGAGTATTCGTGTTAAAATTCTATACCCTAACAAGTGTGTCTGAGGAGAAATGAAGGAAAAGCTAGATAAGAATACAGAAGTGACACAGTAAGAGTTTGTGATCATTTGCTAAGAAAGGCTTATGTATGTACTTAAATGTACTGCTTGCAAAACACAGGCCCCAAATCACTTGGCAATTACTTTTCTGCACGGTCAACTAGCTGAGGGAGTGACGCTAAGCATTCTCCTCTTTGCATGTACAGTATTCATTTCCTTTTCCCTTAATCTGTTGCTTCAAAGGCAGTTAAGAGTGGTATCTGCATGCTAAGCAAGTGTGACCTACCTTCCGAGCCTCAGCAAGGTAAACAAAGAGAGAATGAGGCTGAAGCTAGTGACTGGAAAAATAATGAAAACAGCCTCGGAAGAGAGTAAGCATCTCTGAGACTCTCTGCTTGAATGAGAAGATAGAAAACAAAATGAGGAGCTGGACCTCAGGGATATTTTCCTTTCCAGTTCGAGGCCCCATTCTTCTTGACTAAAATGGAAAAAGCAAAAGTACTTCAGTCTTTGTGATGGCTTGGATCGAAAATCTCTTCCCAGGTCTCACATGTGGATGGCTCGTCTACCAGTGCAGCAGTACTCAGAGGTAAGGACACGAAGTGTGTCTGAGTCATGAGGGCTTGGACTTCATGAATACATGGACCCGCTAATGTATTCATAGCTTAACAGACCAGTGGTAGATGATGGAAGTTTTAGAAGGAGGGGACTAATTGGAAGAAGTAGGTCCCTGTAGGTGCAAAGAGTATATTTTGTCCATGGAGCTCCCCCTCTCCACCCCTTCCTTCTCTCCCTTCCTTTTTGCCTTCTGGCTGCCATAATGTGAATAGCTGTGCTCTGCCACACACTGCCCAATGGTCTGCAGAAGGATGGTCAACACGTTCCCGTGATGTCTATTTTGCCACAGGCCCATAGCTATGGGGCCAGCTGATGTCCATGGATTGACACTAAAACAGCACCAAAAGAAGGCTCTGACTTTAATTTGACCCTCTTGCAAATTTCTGTCATAGCAAAATGATCTGCAAAGAAGATTAAACAGGCCTTCAGAGGGGGCAGAAGAGCAAGAAAGTTACAGATACTAGCAAAGTGTTCATTTATATTAGCTCTTTCTAAGGAGCTAAAATTCTAAACCTGGTTGATCGGCATCAGCTTGAGAAAGTTGTCTCAACAATTTCATCTTTCATGTTTTTCAAGGTAGAGTATGTTGCTCACTTAATGATTAATTTCTGGCTCACTGAGATTTGACAGTATATGAACTTGGCTGGCTTTGTGCCACCACTTGCATTCCTCAGACTCCCCTCGAATTTCTTTATGCTGATGCATCTCACATGAATTTAGTCACCATTTTTTATCAGATTTCCATTGAGTACAAATCTCACAAAAATCCTCCATGGCCACTACATCCACGACATCTAGTGTAAGTTAAAGTTTTACCAACCAACCTGGAAATTGAGTACAAGATGTGTAACAGATTATGAATGGGCAACATTTTTTTTAAGCCATCATTTAATTGTTCAGTGTCATTTTTCAAAATCAGTGTTAATGAGAACAAGGCAGACAGAGCTTATATCTAACAGATGAAAACACAAATGTTTATTTTCTGAAACGTGAAGGGTCAGAGGTATGCATGCGTGTGCATATGCATGTGTGCCCTTGTGACATTGTACAATTCTACAGTGACTCAGCTAATAGCACTATGTCCTTATAGGGTTAAGTTTTTCAAAAGCCTGCTTAATGGATTATTGAAAATAAATTTGACTACCAACACTGTCTTGTTCTAGACATGAAACAATAAAATGATGAATAGAATTTTGATATAGAACTGAAGATTCCAGGCACAATGTGATGGAGTAGTTGGAATCTCAAAGCTTTGGATTAGTAGGTGTCAAAATATATAGAGTGATAATTCTGCATAAAAATGCACTCACATTGAAAGCCCTTAAGGCAACTTACTCTTGGATTAACTCTTCAAAAGCAAGCTACTCCTGGAATGATTTGTGCTTGTTTATTAGTTATCAATTCTTTCACATCAGCAGGGTTCTAATGGGACAAAGTTTGTTTGTAATTTCTCGCACACTACCAGGAGAGGTCTCAAGTAATCTTGTCGCAGGGGAAACTTTCCCTGGGTAAGGTCTGGTAGCTACAAATTATATTTTGGTGACCAGGTGGGTGGTTATTTTAATCAAAAATAAAAAGACAGAAGCTGGTGCAAAGTTGCCTCAGAAATATTTCTCCATGACACCCCAAAGGAAGATTATCCTTAGAGAAAACTACAATTTTTGATAGATTACAAGTGAAAGGAATTCCCTTAAAGATGTTAGAGATTTTCCAAATCCCACAAACAATTAGCAGTGATCATGTAATCAGTCATCTCCAAATGTTATCCCACCTAGGCTCGTAAAACTTCGACTTAATGATTTTGTCAGACAACTTCCCCAGAGGAAACTTCTGCCTCAAGAAAGTAAAGGGAAAATAGACTTTTGCTAAGAATCTTCCTTGTTAAGGATTTGAAATAGCAAGCGAAAGACAATTAGCACATATAATCAGTGCTTTGGAAATTGGGTGCATTCAAAGTTGTAAAATTTCCCCTTTTAAAAATGATTAACACTGTACTGTCACATTTACAGTACTTCATAAGGGGTATAAACAGAAATACCTCATTATATGCTTTTTAAATCATGTGTTTTCAGTTGTAAACTAAAGTTTATAAATGTTTCTCACTGTATAATTAATTGCCATTCTGTCATGTAAGTAGTGGGAAAGGAGAGGAAATTCTAGTGTCTAAAATCTAATCAATCTTCTTAGTTTTTTTTCCCTTTAAAACTTCAGGAGTGAAAAAAGAAGGGGGAAGGCACCAACTAGTGGTTCAGATTGACTGACAATAGATTCTCCTGCTAGTTTATGCTCAAAATTTGTACGTGGAAAAGTGGAAGAAGTTACTTCCATAAATTAAATAAAATCTGAGTAGTACCCTGATTTCATTAACTGTAATAGCATTTATTACATGTCATTTCTACATATCAGATATAGCTTTTATCTCAGAATAGAACATGTCCTCATTACTTTCTGAGACCTATTTTATAGTAAAACACCTGCCAACTCTCATAAAAGAAACAAAGCTCTTTAAAACTCTGAGTCTATATTTAGTACACAAAGCTTTTGTTGAATGCATTATCATATTCTTTGTCAAGTGC
This sequence comes from Petromus typicus, assembly GCA_004026965.1. Lineage (NCBI taxonomy): Eukaryota > Metazoa > Chordata > Mammalia > Rodentia > Petromuridae > Petromus > Petromus typicus. The sequence continues at coordinate 3,038 of PVIR01001856.1, read as the reverse complement.
TTGCTTCTAACTTACAAGGAGAGAGAAAGAGAGAGAGAGAGAGAGAGAGAGAGAGAGAGAGAGAGAGAGAGAAAAGTAACATTTCTGCTCACAGAAATTCCCAAGGGCTAAACCCAAGGTGGTAGTCTAAACCCAAGAAAAGCCCCTGGAAAAACCTCAGAACGCTGGTGCCTTGAGGGAATCTTACACTAAATGTAGTTTTTCAACTCTAGACGCTAAAGCAGAGATAATATGGGATATTAAGTGCTTGAAATATAATCAATGCTACTGAGGAACTGAGTTTTAGATGTTGGTTACTACCTATTTTTACTACTACTTTAAGAGGGTACTAAGGCTAATGACTTCCCTGATGAACAAAGAGTCCCTTCCTTCCTCTTTCTCTTGAAGTGAGTTTTAAGACACAACCAATGGGCTAAAATCTAGAGAGTTAAGAACATGAAAGCCATTTGCAATTACTGGAATTTCCATAGCTTTCTGAAACCAACCACAAACACAGACAGGCTTTCCAGGAGACAGTGATCAATAAAACAAATTCCCACAGCGAACAAAAGCACTGGGGAGGACTTAAATTGTTCCATGGGAGCCAAAAGTATAAGAAAGAGCCAAAGTGGCACACAGGACAGCCGGTAAATACATGTGACAACTTGACCTCTGAGCCAGCAAGGACTCTGCCTGAAAGAAGCCGTTGAAGGAAAGCTTGTCTAGATGTAATCGACGATGAATAAAAGGGGGCTCCTGAGCAAGATGGCAGGGTCGGAAGTACTTTGGAGATCTTCCTGTCCACCTACTTTCAGCATTGTGCACCCAATCGATGCACAGAGGATGAGTGGGCCACGGACACTAATCAAGTGTATTGGATTTTTATCGCTGTGTTAGCAAGTTAGAGTATGACCTTGGGAAGCGCACTTAACTTGCTATCGCACTGGCTTCATCTATTTAAAGAAATGGTAATGAGACTTGGTTTCAGGTGCTTTGGGAAGCCTCCGATGAAAGCGTGAGATATAATCATCACTTGTTCCCTTTTTCCTTTTCCATCAGGCTGTGCCTTGCTCTCCAGTTAATAAGACCAATCGCTTTCAAACCACAGTCTAGTTTCTTGTTATAGAACTGTTCTTTGAAAACAGTTCAACTTAACACTTTTTAAAGCTTCTTTGGAAATGTAACAATTGGAGCTAAAATTAGTGTTGTTCATGCACTCCCTACAAAAAGCCCTGAAATATTTAATGGAGGAACATGAATATGCGAGAAAGTCCTTGAAATCTAAGGAAGTGAATGGGAGTAGATGTTAAATTAGAAATACTATGAGTTGTTCTTAAGCTTCAAATGACTCTGATTCTGTCCATAGAACTGCAAATTATTGTAATTTTTAAATGTCTATTTTCTGCATGCCATATTTTCCTTTGAAAATCTATTCCTCCTAATGTCAATGATACTGAAGAATAATTATGTTTGAAATGTGGTATTTCTACAATATACACTGCATATTACACTGTTGTGTAAATGTCTTGTATTTATTTTTTAACTTTTACCTACCTAGGAAGCTTTGTATAGAATTAACTTTACAAAAATCAAGCAGAATTCTAAGTATTTTATAGGTTTAACTCATATAATCAGCAACCTTAGAGAGCAGGTACTATCATTATCTCTAATGTATATACTATATACAAAGTGAAGTAAAAAGAGGTTGATACACTTATCTAAGCCGTGGGGCTCCATATGGTGGAGTCAAGATGTAAATACTGAGTCAGGATATATCGTGTGTATATGTGTGCGCATGTGTGAGTGGACACATGTATATGTGTGAAATTCTGAAACAAACTTTGTAAAAGTAATGAGCTTGAAAAACTAGCTGCATTTCCCCCTCAGAGCCACTTTTCCACATACTATTGGTTCACTCCAACTTCATTTGCAAAGAATCCAAATAAGCACCAGGCCACATTACCTACATGTGCAGTTTTCTCATGAAAAGTTAAATCAGCTCCAGAATAAGTATTGCATTGGGAAAGGAAGTTTGTTCTAGGCTCTTTTTACTTTTCTTTTGTTGTCCCTAAAACTGAAGGGATAGAAATGAAGAGAAGACAGACTCAATGACAGAGTCAGAAGAAAGGAAGGTAGGATAGAGAGGGGAGTAAGGGAATAGGAACAAGAGTCGGCTCTGCTGAACATCTGAAGGAGTTAAGTTCTTACAAGATAAGTTTAGTAACTGCTAATTATTTAGAGTCAGTGACTTGAGTAGTTAAAGAGCAGGTTGGGCTTCAAATAAATATACCTTATTCTGCCAAAAAGAACCAGTCTTGAATAAGACCATTGAGCTGGTGGATAATTCTTTGTTAATTTTACTCTTAGTGTGGCAAGGACAACCTGAAGAACAGAAGACAAAGCTCCAGCTGGAGTCTACACAGTCAACCTGCAACAGAGGTGAGCACTACCACAGGAGAAGCTGTGGGAAGAGTCTGGAATTTGCATCTTAACACTATCACCATTTAGAACATTTAAAAATCATACACTCTCTGATTTGAAGGTGAGCATCCAGATATCTGCAATTTTTAATTGTCAGCAATGTAACTTTTAATATCATTGATATACGCATACCCACATATATGGTGTATAAAATATATATGGTATATATTAGATAATATATATATACATGGTATATTATGTATATAATTATGTATATTTATATTATGTATATGTATATTATGTATATAATATACCATGTATATGATATATTAAGATATATATACCTTAAAATACAAACATAATTAAAATATTAAATACATAGCTGTTTATATATCTGTAAATATCACATAGCAATATACTTATTTGTTTCACATTTTAATTTTTTTTTTTTTTTTTTTTTTTTAGGTTTTTTGAGACAGGGTCTTGCTTTGTGGTTCAGGCTGGCCCTGAGCTCAGCCTCAAACTCACATCACAGCAATCCTCCTGCCTCTGCCTCCCGAGTGCTGGGATTACAGGCGTGAGCCACCACGCCCGGCACTGTGGTATGTGGTACTGGTTGCTGCTGGGTGTGAGTCTCC